>DWPT01004259.1:0-13445 GCA_018251895.1 Agathymus mariae mariae
ATATGTATACGGAAATAACAACTTATTGTTTTTTATCATATAATAACTTATTAATAAGGTTACCACAAATAAGCATGAAAGAAATAAAAATAAAAGATAAGTGTAAATCATTATATAAAATATTTCGAGCATACCTAAGTAAATTTGAAACTTATAGACAATTAGGTAATGGTTAATTTTTTTTCACTAAGACAATGTTTAAAATAAGTAACTAATGTACTGAAGTATCTGGCTCAACGCAGTTGACGGAGTCTGCCAATTTTCTGTAAAGCAATAAAATGAAATATCGTATGCTCATGATACTTATACTACATAGTTTTACGCCTGCATAAACTGCAATGTCGTATAGAATAATACGATTAAATTTATAAACTTGCAATACTTCGGCAATAAATCATAGTAGCATCGTTAAAGCATAGAAAATAACAACAATTGATTTTGTACGTAGCAATTAATCGCGTGTTTTTTCATTTCCATAGATAACTTACAAAAAGCAGAGTATTAACGAGAACTACTGAAGATGATCCTCCGTAGCCCCGAGTGTCTGTGAATTTAAATTATGAGATGTCACATGTTGATTTGGAAGTTTCTTTCGCCGTTTCTTCTTTTCAATGTTAAAGGACCTATTGGTAACGGTAATACAAGAAAAATATTTTTGACTTCTATTTATTTCAACATCACAACATTATACATTCCCGCTAGCTAGGCTCATGTCTATTTTCGCTATATTATATATATACCGTTTAAAAGTTTATGGAGTACTTTTACGTCGGAATTATTCCTTGTTTAGATTTTGTTCATGCGACATATGAAAATTAAATTTTCTAATATGCACATATTTCAAATTACAAGTGCAAGTCAGATTCTTCCCATTTAAAATAAATACAAATAGATGTGATAACACATGTCATCCAAACATACAGCGTTACAATTACTCGAATGCAGTCATATTATTTATTAGGTACATCACAACGGAAATCTCATTGAATTGATAAGATAAACCGCGATAGACTTCGTACAGCAAAGGCCCGGCTTAGCACAAAAGTAGTTTAACGTTTTGCATGTTTATTTACTTAAGACCCTTGACTTTTCAACGGATGTGTATAAATACTTCGCTGTCAAGACGGCTGGAAATGTAAACACTTTCTGCGAATCAAATTAGCTATTCAAATCCTGCACACATTGATTATATGCCCCGCTCTCAGATCACCCTTCACGCTAGGCGATATAATTAAAACGATAATGTCATTGCAGTCCATTATTATCAAGGATTTTTACATAAATAAAAACCATATATTACATAGTAATTCACATTCAATTCCACTTTATATAATATTTACGAAAAGTTTTATTTGCTACAATGTCTTACATTTAAGTTTAGAAAGAATTACATTTATTAGGACGGAATAGATCTATAATCAATATTATAAATGATGATATATTGATGATTTGGCTTTTAAAGATTAAATTTACCAAATAATAAAATAGCATTACCTTGCACTGTTTATGTATTTTATTCTGACACCATTTAAGCACTTACACACTGTATACACCGGGGAGGCAACTTCACTATTCAGCTGCCGATAACGAAATGCCGACCGTAATTGCAACTCCTTCCTCCGCAAGATTGCCGCAAGATATATTAACTCATAATTTTTTTATTTATGGACGAATTGCAACGAAACAAACTTTTAGTTTTAAGTGAAGCTTACTGCAATACATTAGTGAAAACCAGAACGAAATCATTCAAGCCGTTTCTGAGATGAGCGAGAACAAACGCACAGACAAATAGACAAAAATTCTAACAACTATTGTTTTGGGTTCTATTGCGTCAATAAAGGTACGTAATAACGTTTTATCTCCTATATTGTTCATGGACAGAAAGCGATCAGTTAGAATTTTATTATTAGTATACAGATATATGGAATGTAACATTACTAAGAATCCTAAGTTCTTTTGCAAATTTATTGAAGTTTGAGGATGTGGTGACAACCAAATCAAATATACAATGATAAAATCGAGGTATAAAATTACCAAATTTGGACCATATGGCACATGCAATGGTACATTTGCCAACTCGTCAGAAGACAAATACAGTATACAGAAGGGTTGTTTTAAATCCTGATATATCATCGTGTGTACTTAAAGAGTCATCTCACTTAAACAATTATAAACATTAGCAAAAAAAGATAAAAGGACCGATCCAAATTATATCCTTTCAGTGGAAACGTTGCCTTGCTATTGTCTTCTCTTCATTATTTTTTTATCGTTCACTCTGTGATAGTATACTTTCTTATTTGTTAAAAAAATAGTCCTCGTACTAATATAAATTGGTGATTGCAACGATATACAAAAAATACTGTAAATTTTATGTATCTTGAAGATATTTGAATCTCTTTACGTATCCTATTATCGCGCGTTATTTATATAGCGATCCAATGGGATCGTCACTAAGGTTTCAAATTTTGTCTTACACCACCGCACACACCACAGCATCCTTAACTAACTATAAAGTAAAACACTATAAAAAAATATATTTTGCCATCCCTGTTTGCAGCTCTTCAGATGTGTGATTATAGAATATAAAAAAAAATCGCTTACACAGTTACATCTCCGCACTAAAATTCCCTGTTTCATGGGCGGTGTGGACGCTTAAGATATCAGAAACAGGCTGAGAATAAACATTTATCTGTCATATAAATGTTTCTCACCGGGAATCGAACCTGAAACTCAGTGGCTCGACAGATAGTCACCACTATTGAGCTTTCATGTCATCCAATTACCTAAACTCTTATTCGCTTGAAAGACTGAGAAAATAAAGACCATAAAATGTTTAAGAATAAAGCAACGAAAAAGCTGGTTTAATTGAGCATATAGGTTACGCTACTTCGCTTCGCTTTGCGAGTTCGCTTTGTGAGCGAAATTCAATTACAATCATTAAATAACGTTATATTTTTAATTGATAAAACTAAGAGTAAAATTGATAGATGTCAATAAAAACAAGATAATCAGTTGACACACAGAAAAGAAAAAGGGGATAAAAGATATTCTACACATACATATATATACATAGACAATGCTTGAGTGGTGTTTGAATGGATAATTAAAGATTCATTGTCGTTACTAATCTGCTTTTATGTCGTCTTGTTTCAATGTAAATGACTGTATGTGCTTGAATTTTAAAAATTATGTTTGTTTTATTGCTGAAATCAAAAAGGATTTTAGAAATATTTGAGCATAAGGTAAATCAGTCTTTGTGTTAAAAGCAATAGCCAACCTCAAAAACTTCTGCAAGGTTTTAAATGTGCTTTTACTATTAAAGAAATTGACTAACGTGAACGGTTTGTGTGCATTTGAAAAAAAATTACAACGCTTGATAAAAGCGAATTTTTGTTTAGAATTTCGTTATTAATTATGTAAGTAATCGTGTTTATCGAAGTGAAGCGATGGCAGATCATTACTCTGCACTTAATGTTAAATCAATATTTTGGAAAACATTCTACCGATTCTAATCATTTAGGGGTGATCCAAAGTCCTTATTGAAAGTCTAATAAGCTCAGTACATTCAATGACGCTTTTCAAGCTCAATGCACGATCGATTCATCCCATCGAGAAATATGGTTGTCGATAAAACCTCAAGAAAGAATAGAATTTCTTCGATCGCAATTGCGTAGCGGGAGGATAAAAAGTCAGCCTACAGGTTTTTTAACGTAAAAACGCACATAGGAATAGTGGTTTCGTAACGCGGGAGTATATTTCAACAATAAAAAAAAAACAAAAATAGCTCTCATTAACCCTTACATACGAAAACCTTTACCCGCGTTAACGTCATCGATCAAATAAATGCGTCCTTCAGATCGCCTGATGTCTAAATTAGCCAATCAGGATGATTCTTAGAAATATTTTGGCACGAAGTTCGGTCGTTCATTGGAAAAACTGCCTCTTTCGCTCTCCTAGATAATTCTAATAGAAAAAAAAAAATTACGAGTTTCGTACGATGCGCACGTAAAAGTCGCGTGTATGTTGCAATAATTTAATTATGTCCAAACATAAGTGTAATGTAGTTAAATGTTTGTGTTTCGTGTTTTAACAGAAAGTTAGTTTGTTTTTACGTTATGTCAAGTTTTTTTTTAATAGTACATTCATTATTCACAGTGTTTAAACCGACCGTCTGCATGACTGAAATCATACGTACGTCAGACGTTAATGGAAATTTATTGCCTAAACCACAACGCGAATAGTACTTATTCAAATTAGCAACATTTATTGTTTCAGACATCATAATTATCTGGTATTCTCTGCGCGAATGATGATGTAGAGACTCCAAAAATCAGCGCTATTGGCGCACTAAAATACTTTATGGTTGCACTTAGCTGAGCCAGTACACTGAAACATGTATCCCCTTGTCAACCAATATGTATGTTACCTATATGATTTTTATTATAAATCTACAGTATACACTTAGAATCGTTAAAATGCCGCCAGGTGTACATTTATTAACAAAAATATCTCGAAAATGATATCGGGACCTTGCAAAATACGGAGGTGCTTCACGCCGAAACAGCTCTTAATCCTGTACAAAACTCAGGACTGACCGTGTTGTCACATTTGAGCTGGTGCTGCCAAATCTCAACCTTTTATCTTTGGACTTGATGGAGAGGAGAGCAAACAGGCTCATTGGTGACCCAGATCTGGTCGAAACCAGCCTGAAAATCCTTGAGCACAGGCGTTAGGCATTGTGGAGAGTGTGCGCAGAAATTATATGGACAATTCCCCCATTACTATTCCTCCATCGAACAACTCGACGTACGGCAAATATCCATCCTTATGTCGCGAACATCTCGCCTGTACGGACGGCACACGTTGTCATTCATCATGCGCGCTAGAAAGGACTGGAATAGTTTTCCCGCGTCGGCATTCCCTACTATGTATGATGTGGAGGTCTTCAAAAGGAGAGTGAATAAGCTTTTATAAGGGTTCAACACCGCACACTTAGCCACCATTTACCATCAGGTGCAATGTTGCCAAGCATTAACTTATTTTATGTAAGAAAAAAATACAAAATTACAAACTTACATTAAAGAAGGTGAAAAGTAACATTACATAGAAATAGTTTATTTCCTGCAAAAACATTTTCATTTATTATACGCTAGTACCCCGCTCGCAACTCGCTTGCGAAAGATGTTGATGATGTCCGCACCCGAAGCAATATATCATTCGCTTTATAAGTTTTCCATGTTTACCGTACACTTAAAATTTGATCGTGAATCATCATTCCACCTACAAATAAAAACTACATGGACATGCGTACATCAGTTTTTGAGTAACGCACTTCTGAGTACCTGTCACTAACCGTAACAAACGATAAGTTCTTACAAAGATTCCTTTTAATAAGCGTCGCCTACGTGACCAGATTAACTCAGTTAGATGACATCGCATCTAGTGCAGTGTCAACAAATTCGTTTGGATGAATAATATTTTCGCGTAAGTACAGCTACTAAGATCAGACGCAAATAGACTATTCGACACTGATGCCCATGCAAAACGGAATGTGCAAAATATGTCACTGATGCAGTAAACAAACTGTTGTACGACACATCATGACAGACTGGCTGTGAAAGAATAAATACCCTTATGCTAAGTGTAGGATGACTAGGTACATATACAATTTAAAAAATATTTTCTTCCTACAACCGAACTTCTTTTTGAATTTGGACTCATTGCGTCCATCTTTATACTTTGGGATGGTAATGTCAAGAAAGAACTCCATTACATGTAGGCGATCATGCAAACTCCTTGAGCTGGATCTCAAGCTGTATAGCTTACACTTATTGACATCAGCCCTCCAAATACGTCGCAGGTAGACGACATCCAAGCTCCAACTGAAGCTTAAAACGTAAACGGCAAAAAATGTTACTTATTTTCTATCACCAATTAATTGGGAGAACTACTCAATGAAGACAACTTCTTAATAGTACTAAATTTCTTTTTAATTAAATTATAGATATATCGTAAGTGAGTCAAAGAATTGGCACCGTGCCAGCTCCCTGTCGCAGCATTCGATGTAGAACGGAAACTTTTTGTTACATTTTGCACTCTATATCGCTCTCGAACATTCTATCGCATTGCACACGAGGGAAAAAATTTACGTAAATACTTTATATCGATATGTGATGATAATGAGTTTTAATTATATATAGTTAGTTTGATCATCAGATTCTGTAAGTAAACAATACAATTTGTTTAAAAGTCTGTACCTACAATATTTGGAAGTTATTTACGTTTACGAATTGTTGGATATTTTAGTCTTTATGTAACTTTTCAATAAATTTCTGTTTAACTATACTATATTTTTTTATAGGACCACAGGTGACAACAAGCAGACAGACCTCGTGATCATCTATCACCGTGACCCACGCTCGTCCGCAGCACCAGAGACATCACCGACGCGTTTCCGAACGAGATTGGAAGCGATGGATAATATTTACAAATATGTTCGATTTTCTTAATTTTGTCACATTTGTTAAAAAAGCGTGTGGTTCTAATACTACGAAAGTATGTTTAAGATTAATAATATATTTAAAAAAAAGGAAGATGTTGCTAATCGTCACATTTTCTTAATCCTGTCTCTCAATGGAAACAACACAATTTCACAGAACAGATTTTGAAAAGAATGAAAATTATGTGTTAATAGCAGCTCTGAATGCCAAATAAACTTCCCAGAGACAAACTCTAAATATAGACACAATTGCAACATAGTAAACAGAAGTGCCAAATTTAAGACCCGCCTAATGCAATGCGCTCAGGCACAACTGCAGTATCGTACGAAGCAGGTGATTCGTTGTCCAAAATACGCAGCAGGCAGCGAGCTGAGTGTGGGCTGACCTGGTGTTTTGCCAGACCCATATGCCAACTGGGTGAGCCGTGCACCCGGCGACCCAACTAACCGCCGTCCTCGGCCTCCTCACTAGCATTGATCTAGTGTGAGCAGAGTCACGTCAATTCATGGAGTCTACCATCCATATGCTAAACATACTAATTTTTTATGTAATAAAAATCTTTACTCCATTTCCCAAACATATAAATTTAGTATTTCTTTAATAATTCTAAAGATAACACTGAAAGTGATTTGTGGTTATTTGTACCTGGAAAATAAAGTAAGTATCTTGGTACTTCAACACTATCCGAGCAGTTGAACCTTAAGGTGAACCCAAAAACTTCACATGCTAACAATAATAGCAATGATAAAAATTACAATCTGTTATCCTTTCGTTATAATTTAATTGTCTTACTGTTTGTGCAAGAACACACAATACAAATAGGAAGATTGCTTTGTCAGAATGGTATTTTAATTTATTGCATTCTTAGCATTTCACAAACAGATTTTTTTTCTTGCCATTGACGTAAGTACACTCGGCCAAAGAAACACATATAGCTACTGTGTTTTGTATTTTATGCCTGCTATTTAAAAGTAATATTATTTTAAATTAGTATTAATTTACTTTGCAACAATCCGCAAGCACCATGTATGATGGTATATACTTCTATATATGGATAGAACCTCCCTACCTCCCACAAAGGAAACCACGCATTTATGATAAATAAAAGTATATACCAACATACGTACCGTCAACAACACGTGTTCCGCTCAGGCACGGAGCATCATCAGGGTGAGTAGACTACGAGTGTTAACCGCAAAGATAATATATATATTCCTGTCACAAATTAGACCGTTTTTAATCTTCTACTAATTTTTATTAGCTTATAATGTTGTACGATGCACAACAAAATTGAATAATATTATCCAACAATGTTACATAAATGTTTAATATCATTACTTTATTCGATTAGAAAAGAAATATAATCAGAAAACAAATGTAACTTAGATCTCTATTTTATTCATAGTTTTCTATCATCGATTATACCTGAAAATTGTATACTATGATTGGTCTGTTATCATTTTAATAGCCTGATAACTAGAGTGGAGATAACACTTATCTTTATCAGTATATATTAAACGGCAACTCCATACTATTATATTAACAGTAACTATTGGACATCATGAATACGTAAATTCGCATAAAAATATTATATTTTATTGATTACCGATGCCTTTCTATATAAGAGAAGAACTGACATTTTATTCTGAATTATTATTACCCCTCTTAGAAATGACTAACATGCGTCGAATAACACACATAAAGGAACTTTTTCTTCGAAGTGCGATTTGTAAGACCATCGATTTATTTCACATAGCATTCCTCATATAACCAACCAACCATATCTGTATGTTTATGATAAATGTCCACGTGATAGTGTGAAATAAAATTAAAACTTAGATTATTGGATAAATTAACGTAAAGGTCATCAATTAACCCAAGTTTTTGTTCATATTAAAATTTTCTATGTAATTCATATGTGCGCTCTGAAGAACGTAAAATGTAGAGAAAGGTACAGACTACACGTTCCTTAACATTGTAGCGGACATTTGTCAAAACACGACATCGATAAATACAGGAGACAAACAAATTCAAATCACGCTGTTATGCTTCAAGCTGTTATATGTTATAACCGCTGTAATTGCCTCACAGCTACTAAAAAAATACATAAAACTTATTTACGAACCACTGAACAGAAATACAACACTAACTCTTATCCCCTGTTCTCTGAGAACTATAGCATTTTCCCTGATTAATACAAGTTAGTAGTCTAAAGTATACTCGCTGATTATTCAGTGAACACACTCAACCCCCGCACTAGTACTCCGTGTGTCGCCGACCGTACGGATATTAAAGACTTCACAAACAAAAAAAACCCGAAAACAATATGAAACGAAATGAATTTAGGTAGCAACGTTGACCCATACTTACTCGTATTTATTTCAAATGATGTTTACTGTCAAATTCAAGTATCAAACTATTATCGTTGTGTACTTATGTCATAACATTAAAAAAATATTTATGGTACGCCATTTTCGATTCGCTTTGGAAAATTCCGTGGGTACAAATCCACTTCCCGGGATGCAAAATATCCTTTGTTGTTTTTGCCATTGTTGTTTTTGTAAATAAAAAGTATATTGAAACTTGTTTCTAACCTAATTTCTAATTAACTCATTTGATTTCAGAAAGCGTTTGATACGGCTGATAATGATCTCGCTTCCCTTTAAGTCGAAGTGAGTAGAATTGACGAAAGAAACTAAGCTGAGAAGCATAGTGCTTCATGACATCCTACGTGTGTTTACACAAACTCGTCATGAAAGACAGTCCTGGGCTAACAGACCAGTAGCCCAGTTGGTAGTGATCCTGCGTGCTGAGGATGGTCTCTGTATTGGCTTCTAGCCGGAGAGAACACGTATGTGACTATAAATGTTTGTTTTCGGGTCATCATTGTTTGTGATGTCCACTAATAAAATGTCCGTGTGTGCATTGTGTACAGTGTGTTTAAATATTTTTAAATGATTTTTTTGTTTTTTTTATTTAGACTTTGGAATCGGCACAGAGGTCTAAACGTTGTTTTTTGCATTTTACATTTTTTTTTGACATATTTGTATACATACATATATATATATTTCTTACATACATATATTTCTTATCACAATATTGGTTATTATGCATCCCGGATAGTGGAACTGTACCCACGGAATTAGTAAAACGAAGCGAAAGTGACGTACCAAGTATAAAACATTTTTTAAACAATATATATATGGTGTACGATGACGATTAACCATATATTAATAACAATAATATAGTAACTTTGGTACTACACTAGATTTGCTAGGCAATCGTGGGTAAAGATTGAAGATATATGCAAATCGCCAGTTATGACAAATTGTTGTTGGATTGTTGTCAAGTATTAACTTGCTCTATGTAAAAAAAAAAATATAGTAAATTAAATCCATAAAAACACTCGCCACTCATCGTTACTGCAATATACCTAGTTCCAAGTGATAAAAAATTCAACCTTGATATTATATGTTGTGTATTAAGCGCGTGTTGGCAATCCATCTCAACGCGGAATTCTAACGAGATTGGCCCATTCCACTACCGCTTCGATGTGTGTTTCCCGCTTTGATGAAACTATTTATAACCAAAATTATCCGAGAAATTAATAAAAAATTGCTGCCACTAAATGTATTCGGAACTGCTTTATAATTGTAAATTATATTAATTGACTTTTATAAATCATAGTAGGTTTATCCATATTACAAAACTACATTGTATAGGCTGTCTGTCGTACAGCAGCTATTCCGTGGGTTAATCATGGACCAGAATGATCAAAAGACTAGCGACAAGAATATATATGAATGCTAGTTATATCATGCTAACGGCATTAGGCATTCCAACTCATCCTCAAAGTACTTAAATCATCAATTTTTTCCTAAAATCTGAGTATGCGTATGACAAGTCCAACAACAAAATCTCCGATGCTCGCGGCGCACCCTGAAACTCAACAAGAGGCGACGTCCCTTATGTAGGACGATGCCGAACTCTGTACCATAGGCGACGCCCACATTGTTGGAATTAGTGGCAACTTGAATTTATTATAAATGTTCTGTTGCTGTTGACTGACTACAACAGGCCATAAACCACAAACAGATACAGCGAACTTTGATTGGCAATTAAACTCTAATAAAATTTGTTTATTTACTCAAGCATGTTTTATGCTTTTTTGCACCAATAAAAGTCTTGTTTCAATTAACGGAACGATAGAGTTCAAAACAGGAAAAATACTGACTCATTCCAGCTCGACTGACAACTCGACTGGACAACGACCGAGGCTTTTGTTTCAGCGCGATCAATATTCACTCCACCGCCGGCCGCACACCTGAATCCCGCTCGCGTATCTAATGACTAGTCGATACTCATCAATAAATCAGTTGCACACTACTCCAAGAAATAATAACATTGGGTTCTATTTTATTATTACAGGACCAAAACATGATACCATTGGAGTAAGTGATTGCGAAATATAAGGTAATCAGTTATTGGGCGTTTTTTAACTTTTGCCGCGAAACAGAAATAATAGCAATTTAGACGATGGTTAAAGAAAAGCTCAGTAGAAGGAAGTGTTTAAATATGATTAAAAATTATCTATACATAAAATAAAATTCTAACATAATAGAACACAAAACAATAGTTGTTAGAATTTTTGTCTCTTTGTCTGTTTTGTTTGTTCGCGCTAATCTTAGAAACGGTTTATCAGATTCAGTTACGATTTTCACCGATGTATTTTATTAAGTTCCAATTAATACTTAAAATACGTTTTATTGCATTGAATCCATAAATAAAAAAAGTTATAAATTAATATTTTAATTTGTAATTCATAGAACGGGAAGAACACAGTCATGAAACAATGCAGGTGCTATTTCATAACTTACGGCGTAGGTTTTCTAAAGCGAAACGGGGGCAATTTATTAGTGAATAATAAATTCTTAGAATCAAATATCCCTCAAGGTTGAAATAAAGATTACCAGCTACGTACGAGTAGGTATACTGACACCATGCCAAGTTGCAATGTACCATGACAAGTCACGATGACCTGGAAAGAATAATATTATTCGAAACTGATTTGCGGAAGACATTCACAACAAGCAATTTGACGCGCTTTCGCTTAAATTTTTTAGTAATTCAAACTAAACAGTTTTGCAGTACTTGTTACGATAATTACATAAATAATGATATTGTTTGTTATTATAATGTCGGGCTTAGTTATAAAAAATAATTTTAGTTTTTTGTTTTACATGGGAATGTTATTCATTACTTTTTTCAAAGCCGAATTTTAAAATATATTAAATTTAAAATATTCAATATAAAAAAAGGCACATTCGCTAGGTTATCAAGTAAGTTAATTGGACCTCGCTTCACCCTTTTCGTAATGAATCGAGCTGGTAATGAACTTTACCAACATACCATTACCAGTACCATCTGGATTATGTGGGTGGGAGAAAGCACACGATCCTGTTAGGTAGGAACCTACACCACCGATCTGTTTTTAGTAGGTAGGATACAACGAGCGGAAAAGGTTAGTGAGAACTCTAATGGACAATCTGGAGTTTTAAACAAATAATTTAAGTTATTTCGTTATTTTATACTTCTTCTAAGTATGTTTTTAATTCTAAAATGAATACTAACTAATATATAAAATTTTTATAAGATTAGAAATTAGATTCTGATTATCGTTGATTCCTGTCTAGAATTTAATATTTTAAATTCCTTAGTGTTTAAATTTCTGGAAATTTTATATAAGCAGTCAAAGTAATTATTCCTGATAAAGTATTTTTGTTATATTTCATTATTAAAACAATAAATTAGATAATTAAAATAGCTTATCAATTTTCTTGTGATTTTATATATACGCATTTAGGCATTCTTATTTTTTAATTAATATTATTTGTTTGTTCTAATGATTAATTTATACTGTTTGGGAAATAAATCCATTTTGAGTAGTTTTTGGAGAGCTAAAATATAAAATGAAATATAAAGATAAAAAAAAATCCAAAGTGATCCCACCTCTTCTGACGTGAATCATAAATGTCCATACATATTTATTGAGTTTGAAAAGCATTGTTTTAACGATTATAGGTACTGGTTGGGAACTGTACCTATAACATTCACCAGTAAACTCTAGTTTCGGATCATTGCTATTAGGTCACGGTCTCACCTTTAACATTTGGATCCACTCCAGGTGTTCAGACTTTCAAATTAAATGAATCTGCCAGCAATACTATTAGGTAACTTTAAAACAGTTCTATTCTTAATTTAACTACCACTCTTGATAAGTTTGTATAATTTCATCCCTTACTTGATTCATAGAGACCGCGGTAGTACCTTTGTTGATGACGTAAAGTGGCTAATATTCTTCTAAGCCTTATAAAACTCGGTTTTATCATTGACACATGCATGCAGCATGATTGAGTGTGCTCCAAACGCCTTTTGCTCCTCGTATACCTAAACGTAACTGAACGCCCTTAGTGGATCCCTCGTGAAATTAAAAAAAAAACTAATTACTATCAGGAATGTTATGGAGCGAAACTATCGGATATCCAAAATAAAAATATATCCGAAGCCGTAACCGAAACCGATAAAAATGTTTCGGATAATTTCAGATACAGGCAGAGTTTAAATAGAGCACGTTATGACTGGTTTACGCTGACCGAGCCGACACATTAGCCGCGTCGTTCTCATTTTAGATAGTTTTTATTATTCAGTTTGTTTTTTCTGTGATTATAATAACCACATAAAACCTTTGTAACTTGTAAAAACTTTATAAATACATTATACATTTTTTCCAACTCGTAAATCATCTAATATCCGTAACTGAAAGTATCCGAAACAATCGGATAATAAGAAATAATTTTATATCCATAACCGTACCTGAAACCGATAAATTTATTTATTGATTTATTTATTCTTCATTGTAAACCTTAAAACTAAGTTACAATTTGC
>DWPT01004260.1:0-13445 GCA_018251895.1 Agathymus mariae mariae
TGAAAATTAGGCTCAAAGATTCCGTTACATACATACATACGGACATACAACCCGAGCTAATAAAAGCGTGTTAAAAAGGAGTATACGTTTACTATTTCAAATTCAATTATATGGATACCTAAAGCACCAGAGTTGCCTAGTGATAAACTGCAGTAAATATTTTGTAAAAGAAAGACAGAAAATACATTTAATCACAACTTGTACACATACACACGCAACAGAAACAATTAAAAAAACGGTAAAAAAACGAAATATACATAAAAACAGAAATAAGATTTAAAAGTTAACTTTATGACTGTCTTTTGCGGCACTAAACAGTAATAAGAAGCGCACTCACTTGTGTCGCGGTCAGTTTTCAATACGGCCCTCGTTTTGAGGTAGCTGAGTCGGCTGCGCATGTGAGTTACATTAAATAAGGATAGTAAAATTACGACGTACCACGTCATAGTATAGGCGTCATAGTACCACGGTTGTTTGCACATTAGTGTGTACCTGTTATTTTCATTAGAAGGAAAAGTTGAACTAAAAGAATTGTTATTGATCTGAATTTACAATATTATAAACATTCAATTTAATCACTCCGTCTAAATTTAAAAGCTGTTGAATGGTGTAGTAGTGGCATTAGTGCGTCGTCTATTTATAGTGTTGGGACATTTCGCTCGTAGGTACAAGTGTGTTAAGTCGGTACCAAGATGTTAGAGGTGATTATTTTTGTACCGAGAAAAAGTATGACAGATGTAATTATAATATTATTAAACATATTTATATACATACATTATTTAACAATATCAGCAAACACAGTTACCTAGTTAACAGTGAACCAAATAGTTTAGGAAGGAGACCTGGTTTTTATCGCCGGCCGAAACTGGCTTTAACAACTTTTTTGTTTTAAGAACTTGGTTATTTATAATACGTCCATTGTGTTTTCTGCTCTGTAAAACTATGACTATGACGTCGAGATGGAAATATCAATTAAATGAATAAATAAACATTTGTTTGCAACATTGTTTTAATCTTATTTATCTTACTACAGCTATAGATAACCTCATAAGTTGTCGTCTGTGTTTTATTGAAGTCCGGTGTGTGGTGTAAAGTTTTACGTTACCTTTTTTATTATTGTCAATAGACAACAAACGATCAGACGTGCTTTTTTGAAGACAGTGTTTACCGCCGCCCATGGACATGCGTGCCACTAAAGGTATCACTGATGGGTCACTGGCTAAAATGGAATCTCCGTTTTAACTGGTTCACCAACGCTACAACTGAAATAAGTTAAACATATATCACGGTTTATTTTGGTAGAAGCTAGATATGCAGGTAATCAACTATGCCTATGTCGATCCTTAGTGGCCTTTACACGCATCGTACAGCTTCGGAGGACACGGTCCATGTGTGGGGATTTCGGGATTCGAGGCACTCGGCAGATACTCGAGGTGATCAATACCCCTGGTGACGTGCTCCACTGTTAAGCGGAGGAAAATACTTCTATGTGAGAATGCCGTTGGAATTTTAAACGGATGATACAGAGCTAAACGACCTTCTATAGAAGGCGCCTGGCCTTCTATTGGCACCATGAGCACCGAAAGTTGCCTGAAATCAAGGATAGGTGGTTCACCAACGGTACAACTGAAATACGTTAAACATATACATATGTAAAAACGTTACATTTACAGCTTATTTCCATTTCCGAAATAGCTATCAATTTGGTTGTTAACGTTCAATTAAAAATGTGAACAACGACTAAAAAACTTTACATTGCTTCGTCAGTAAGTTTATCAATTACTGTCCAGCGCTAGCTCGTTAGCGGCAGAATGCGATAATATTACGTATCTATGTAAAACTTAGTAACAGTTGTAAATAATAAAAAATATAATACTGTTTAATTTGTTACAAAAAGTATCGTCAGACACAAAATGTAAATTAGGCAATACAGCATAAAAATAACCATAAAATATTTAGTGCTAATCATTATAAAACGTTTTCAATTCCAAACAGCGTGTAGGTAATCAAACTCAGTCCAAAGAGACGTGTAATATATTCTAATAGAGTTAATCCTATTGAGTCTATTATAGTCTTTGACGTGACTATTACTATCTGTAATTCCATACACAAAATCATCGAGAAATAACAAATAAACGGCTCCGTATACGAATTTATTGGTGAGGTCAGATACAACACTAAACATTAACCTGCCACGGAAAATGTGCCGGTCTCGCTGCGCTCTCGGCAGATTTGAAAACAGTCTACAAAAATCTTTATTACTCTTGTCACTACTTTATTTGACCCCTTGCCGGGATCAGTAGGTTTGCACACATTAATGACGGAAATAGATCACGTTCATAATTTTCTTATTACAGTTTCGTTTACGTAATCTAATGGATATATATGTACAAGCTAGTCTGGTAATCCCAGTAAATATTTTAAAAATGAGCGCGTAACTTTGAAAACATTTAGCTTATTCCGAAACGTTCTAGTAGTGTAGAGGTAGAACAAAGTGGCAAAATAATTTTTTATACTGTGCTGTTGCATTGAAATATTTCACATATCTAAAGTGTTTACATAAAATTAAAATTTTCGTTTTCGTCAGTTTCCATTACTCGTATTACTTACCTTACAGCGATCGTCCCAATGTTTTGAATGGGGAAGTCCACTACTTAAATTCAAATGTCGTTATTGTTATCGTAAATTCTCTATAACAAATTAACTGACGACACAGTCCCTGACGATACTTCAGGTAACATCTAAGTCACCGCATTTCTCAGCTCGGCTGCGACAAGTCAAACATTACACGCACAGAAATCATGACGCAACGGTGCGGTGTCGTGAGTCGTGTCGCCTCCACCGTGTGGTATGTTTAAAAATATTGCGTGTGAATAATAGTACTCGGTAAACGACATTTTTTATGTGATAGCCCGCTTGTGAGACATTGTCTCATATTTTTCTCGGTGTATTTTTACGACTGACTTCGATAGTGAGGTACTGTGACATCACTACATTTCATGTACTAAAACTGTAGTTTAAAATTACTTACGTATTTCTGTGTTCCATTTATACTTGTTTTTAGACTGTGCCACGTCTCACGTCCACTTTTTGTTTGAACTTATGTTGATGCTCAGGACGGGAGCTGTTAATTTTGTAATAATAAGCTAGCAACCCGCTCTCACTTTGTTTTAGAAAATTCCGTATAAACAAATCCATTTCCCTGGATGAAAATTATCTTAGATTATGATCTGTAATATAGGTTTCAAATAAACCAAAAATCGTATAAATCTATTCAGAGGTTTTTAATGTTATACATGTATAGAGAGACAAATATTTAAAAATATATATATATATATGGCTCTATATGGGTTTATTAAACCCTACTCCATTAAAATATAGAAAAAATATTTAATGCAGCTTCACTATAGTTTTATTATTAGTTAGTTGTCCATTTTAAGTTTTTGTGAAAAAAAATCACATGCTTGTTTAAAATACGTTTGCACAGACTCAGGGTTTTATCTTAGTATGGTCAATACGTGGTAGTGGAGATCACATAATTATAATACAATACCTGTCTTCGACACATAAGAGATACTCGTACCTCGTAACAAAGACACGGTGTCTTAATGGACACAATATCATACTTTACAATAAAATGTGCAATAAATCGTGACTTGGACACGGATAATATATCTGTTTGGGCAATAGCACGGTACGAGCTATGTCATATGCCCCCGGGCAGACAACTCGCGTTACTCACGGGATGAGTAAGGCGCCGCCGCGGCATCCGGATACAATTGTCGATTAAACATAGTTCAGTTGTCCGCGACTTACTCACGTTACCGGGTTGGTCGCTCCGTTAGGTACCTGGACTTACGGTCACGGCACACTGTCGACGAATGTCAACGATGCAGCTTGATAGGACGAAGCATTTAAAGTATTCCCTCTCTCGTGAATCGCAACCGTTTTGCACAGTTCTCGTTTTCTCAAGTTTGTATTGTATGTATGTATGTATTGTATGTACATGATATTTTTTTCTTTTTTTGAAGACAGCAATAAGCACTGTCGTCATCGCATAATATAGTAATATGTATTAAACAGACATCGAACGTCAATAAAAATATAATTGGTCAGAAAAACTGAGGGAGTTTGATGGCTACAAATGTCACATACATAAATTAAATCCTCCCTCCTCAAAAGGCCGAATTTGACGTTTCATAAAGTAGGTTTGATTAAGATTACTTAAATACGTCGATAATTTTTATAATCACTATTACTTAGTTTTACGGTATTTAAATGTATCGATAATTTCATGTCGTGATATTCATTTTTAACAGACTTCAAAAAAGGAGGAAGTTCTCAATTAGTTCGTATTTTTATGTTTGTTATCTCAGAATTCCATCATTTATTAACTAATTTGGAAAATTCCTTTTTTGTTTGAGAGGGTATAGTTTCTATTTGCTTCGACTCGATTTTGAATAAATAATATAACCTAACGGATGAAAATGAGAAATAAAATTAAGAAATTCATCTTCTTTAAATTTATGTCGGATTTTTTGTTAATATATTTACTTTTGTTAACAATATAACAATAAAGGCTTTTAGAAGATCCTAATATAACCGTGAACCGTCACGTTCAGAAATTACACGATCACTTACAGGTGCATGAAAGATTACAATCATATAAAAATAATAAACATAATTATACAACAAAATTCCTAACCTATTATGGAATATACCTAATTATATACTTAAATGATATGGTCTGGTGTATATATGCCGCATTCCTATATACCTACGTGACGTATCATGTGTGCCGTCGCCTTTAGAGCATCGCAACATTTTAAGTACTTTTAAATGTGTAAAGTGACAGTGTCGGACTCGGTACTAATGCGGAAAATTGAGTTTTGTTAGTGAATCATGTGCGAGGCCGCCGCCGGCCGTACAAGGTGAATTTGATAGTTAATTACCGATGAGTACATGTTTAGGTAAATGGTTCTTTGATTTATCGACTCATTTTATGCTCATGGAAAATAAGTATTTTCCTTAAATTATATTAAGAAACTTGTCCACCACAAGCTTCGATTTGATTCATATCCGTGTCCTTGTAATAAAACCTACATACGAAGTCGATTATATTCTTGGTATATAACATTTACAGATCCGTTGTTTAATTGCGAATTGGCAATAAAAAGCCACTTGTTCATCTGTGTGGGTTCGCACCGTATGTTACGGTCATCCATACACGTTTCTAAGCGACATCACATAACAGTTAATCAAAGTGAGTTTTAAAGCATCATCGATTAAACGAATCAAGATCCTCAATCCATAAAGCAATTTAATTTACATCACGTCTAATTAATAATCTGACTTATACATCACAGGATAGGAGCCATAACACACCACCCACGAATATAGTTTGGACTCGAAAAGCCTAACTGACCAGTTTTAATTAAAATTAATTATCGTAATTAAATTATTCGACTTACGTGCATAGTGTTCTCTATGTTGAAATATTGTTCCAAGCTACGACCAGACACCGTGTATGGAAAACGAGTAACGCGTAGGTTGAAAAGTGTACGTTCCTTTAACTTTAACCGATCTCATTGGCTACCTGTGATATTGGTGAGTGGTTTGTTATATTATCGTTGAAGTATAATGTTTTTACAGACTTAATGATTACTTTAAGGTTAAGACTGCTTGGATATGAGTTTAATATGTAGCCATGAGTACGTTCTGTAACTGTGAGTAGGAAAAAAAAACTCCGCGGGAGTTACTTGCCGCTCCTTCTTCTGGGACCACTCACGGTGGGTATTTGTTAATGCGATGACGTAGTTTGACATTTGAAAGGTGTTTGTAAAAACCGACTTCGAATAAATATTATTGAGTGAAATAATTATTTATTTTATTCATGACGTGATATACTATAATACTGCCATTATTTACACTTTCCTTTTTCCCTTTTAACAGCAAAATAATTGTTACCACTCCCGTTCTTCCACTCGGGTCGTGTCTGAGAATGTTTGAGTTATCATCTACAGAATTGACCACCGGAAGCTAAAATCATTCAGAAGTCGTTCTAGGATGGTTTGGATTAGTGGTAATTAGGGAAGGTGGTGTAAATATAAACTTTGCATGTCAAAATGTTGGAGACGATATTTGCAATAATTTTAAAGTGTATATTTATCTTATCATATTCAAAGTAGACTAGATGCACCTATCCTATTTTTTTGATGTTATTATATGAACATCCATTTGTTCAACTCTACCTAGCTTAATCCATGAATCCGTCATTAATCCACCGATAGTTTAACGAAACCGACATGTTTCTGCAGGTGAACAATTTAAAAATGTCTTCCAGCACTCTGCTTGTATAAAACGAAAATTACTTGACGTTGTTTATCATTATAAATATAAATTAGGACATAAAAAATACCCGCTACTTATATACAGGCTACTGTAATAATAAATATTAAAGCAAAGTAACCACTGCTAAAAAAAATATTAAACAATAATAATCAATTACGATACCATTATAGCAGGATACATATATTTCGATTCACAGGTCCAAGCGATGATAGTGAATTTAAGCTACGTTACATATTATTACAACACCGAAAGATACGTTTGCGCATCGCATTTGTGACTAATTTCAAAGCTGTAAATGCATGGGCAGCCAATAAAAATTGTGTAATTTTTTTTTAACGCTTCTTACTTAAACAACGCGTAAGCCACTGTCGTTCAGTCATTCTGTTAACGCGATATGATTATTCGATTATATGTGGATGATGACCGCGATAAATTTTGTTTCGACTTACCTTTGACGAAATAAGCGTCAAGGTCGGCGAGGACTCCTGTGGAACAAAAGACAAGTATCCTGCTTTAATTGTTTTTCAAAAATAAAACAAAAAAATAAAAAAACTTTAACGTCAAGCATAGACAATAAATAAATTGCAACGTAATAATAACACATAGAACACCAATTTGTAAATAAACCATATTTTTTTTTCAATTATTTCGAATTAAGAAGAAAAAAATGTTGTTAGTAACCTTGTAATTTCAATAACATAAACCGTGATATTACAGAAAGAAAATATTTTCATAATAGAAACTACAACTTGCAATGAACACCATGCAAAGGAAAGCGTTTCGTTTCTGACTAGGTGCAAGGTAGGGTCTATTCTAAGTCACATTTTAGCCTGAACAAAAATACTGTTGTCACCTCAAACCAGAAATCTTTTGTATAACAAATCAACTCGTTCTCGCTTCCAGGAACAGGAATTCTTACTTTACAAACATTAACAGTATCCGGTACAATTGATTTTCGTTATTTTTTTCGGTTCTATATCAATAATATTTGTTTTCTTTCATTATTTTACATACAGTACTCAGAGTTGTATGAATTAGAGACATATTTATTTATTTCCATTTATTGAAATATTTTACTTGCTAATTCTTCGAACAGAATTTTCATAGGTGCTAATAATCCGTGAGATATCTTAATATTGACCGTTATTATGGGACATAAATATGCCAATTTCCAACCTGTTTATTGGTGGTTGAACAGAGAAACGGAGACATAAATATATATTTTGACCTGCATATCGATAAAACAAACCTAATTTCAATAAAGAATTAAAAAAAAATTCACTGTAGAAATATAACACCGTTTCAATGTTATTGTACAAACAAGCTAAAAAAGCGCTAAAAGCTCATCTAGCTTCTCTTTCTGTAATTCATTTAATACCTGCAGTATCTACAAGTATGTATCAGTATCTATGTATATCTATATAGTATGAAAACATTAGTTTTGTGTAATAAACGCACCAACAACAAACATTAAAGATCGACAACATTGACGCCAAAAGTTATACGCAATCAAATCTTCTAAGCCGATTACAATTTTCCTTTTAATTTCCGATGCTTCAATCGGTTGTTTCATTCAAATTGAAAGACACAAGTGAAAATAGATCCCTTTTGGTTCGAGTAGCACTAGTGTTCCCGGGTGCAAACAGATATATTACTAGGCGGAGTTCTAACGTAGATTATTAATAAATTAGGAGTACGAACATCCCATATAATATGAGTCAAACTGCGTCACGTTTTTACGAAACTGGAAACATATTTATGAGAAAAGTTTAATGCACTAGCAATTCTTATGCTACATTTATGGGAATAAAGCAGGTGAATCGTGACAAAGAGGAAAATTCATGAAAGTTAGGGCAAGGTAACTCGTTTATTTATACATACAAATACCAAGTTAATTATAACATCTCTAGATTTATACAGACACGTAAAAAGAATAAACATGATTAAATTTTAATACCCTTATGTACACCTATACGTCACTTCCCTTCGACATCCTACATAGGATATGCTATGGTAGGGACTGAAGCTAAGTCACGTTAACTAAATACGAATTGACAGATTACAATCACTTTCTAAGTACTACATAGATACTTTTAGCTGCAGAACCTATGCAGATTTCTCGTGATAAAATAGCGATTTAAACAATTAGCTAACGACCGGACGGATTATCTTAGGCCACCCGAAGGTGTTCAAAGCTTATTAACTGTTATCTAACGATAGCAGTTAAAGCTTACCGTTCAATTTGCTTCCATCCCATTACCGACCCTCAGAGAATTTGTTTAACTCAATCGAACAACTGAAAAAAGCAAACGAGTAAATAGCGCGTCAAAACTACGAAGAATGAAGTATACCGTGTATTTTTGGCATTCAGAATTTTATATTTTGCTACCGATCACAAATAGGCACATACAGTTATAATAAATTGCCACTACTGTTCATGAATTTCCCGAAACATAATTTTACTGAAATTTATACAACACATTTCGGCTTGAAACTCAAAAGGCTATCAAAAAAGATATGACGGCAGATACGACCGATTCGTTGCCGAAGCAATTAAATATTATTGCATTCAATTAAATCACGTAGTTCAATTATACCTAAATGTTTCTCAATAAACCAATATTAAAAACTAGACACGATATCTATTTCCGTGTGAAAATGATGCGCGGAAGAACACACCGAACATAAATATAAAACACTAATTACAGATTGAAGCAATCAACGCGTTTATACGGCAAAAAGCTTTGCCGCGTTTCGACCGACAAAAAACGACGCGCAATTATCCGCCATACAACGAGTATTTAACATTGCAACAATTGTGTTTATCGTCTAACGTATCGTAATAATTACATCAAAACAAAGCGTAGCAAAAAAAATCGCACACGAACTATGGTTACTGCGGGCGAATCTAAAATCGCAAACGCAAGACAGTTGGCCGTGCAAAAAAATTAAAACCGAACCCGCCGAACTCTTCCTTTCTTAAATTATCCTGTCACGCTCAACTATAAAATGCAATTGGTTCTCAAAAAATTCAAATTCGTTAGAATAACGTATGCCCTCTGAAGATGTGAGCGATTCGAAGTAACCTTTACGTGGTCGTGATAGAGTGCACTTAGCTTGGTCAGACGGGATGTAGGTTATATTTAGTGTCAGGTTGCGCGGACAATAGACGCACGCGCACTCGGTGCCGGTGGGGCAAGGTGACCGCGGCGAAGGGCACGAGGCTGCCCTTGCGCACCCTGCGCCCCGGGACCCGCACCCCGCACCGATTGCTCCGCGCCCCGCACCGCGTGTCTCTCACCCCGCACACTGTGCCGCGAGTCCTGCTTGTCCCGCGAATTCGCATGCATTGTCTGACACGCTATTGCTGAAATGACCGCAGTGAATATTGGCTAGGGAAGTGCTACAGGTGAATGATTTATCGATATCGATTTTTGTAAAATAATTACATTGTATTTATGTATGTATATCTGTCACGTAGGTCATGTAACAAATTTTATTTCTACAGGGTTAACTCAATTAATGTTCTGATTGTCTTATTAATGTCCCACCGTCATCATTTTATACCTTTTATTTTATATGTGAATGATATTATGTTGTTTATGCGAGCTCTTTATTTATTATTATTAACCTTTATCGACATCATTCTGAAATCATAAATTTAATTTTAAAAAAAGACAAGCCATCGTGGTGTGTTAAGCAATTGGCTGCGGCGATTTCCTAGGGGAATAATTTAATAAACATCCTCTATCAATAAACCTACCGGCTTACTCAAAATATTTTTGCTTGTTCAAAATTTAATATTGTCCATGTTTCTTAACACCAACTTAAAATCATTTATTTAATGTATGTACAATTAGGCTTATATCCTGACAAACGTATATTTTATGTCACAAATTAACAAACCATCAGACGTACAAACTGATAGTGGTACTTCAATTCATCTACGTTCCTAACACCAAAGGCATCACTGACTCTCCACCGACCACGACGAAAGCATAGGTCTTATATCTATAATTTTAGTGTCAGCATCTGGTTTTACAGGACATTGTATTAAATTAATCATGATAAATTAATCTACATATTTTTGGCCGTATTTGGGATCCTTAGAATATTTTCCCCAACCCCATGCTGATAGAACAGGATGTCGTAAGAATCGACAGAAGCCAGTCTGCTTGGTTGTAGGGCTTCGTGTAAAGATTATATTGTCAGTATTATTATTAAGTCATTAATATTATCATTCGTATTATTATCTTTCCGTGAAGCCAGATAGCTAACTACCACCCTCCTGCTTGAGTCAGCCACCAAACGACTCGTCGTGCTCCGACTGGGGGCTTGAGAGCCAATACTTTATTTCTTACTTTCTCTTAGCCTACAACGCATCAGTGATATCTTTGGTCGTGCTGATGTCCATGGGGGACCGGTGACCACTTACCATCAGGTGGCTCGTCTGCTTAGTTGTCGGATATTAACATAAAAAATATTATCTATTAGCTTGTCAATAAGTAATCCTAACATTAGATACGCTAGATCTTCTTTCCGAACGATGATCGGAGTTTCTGTTAGGGCTTCAAAAACAAAATATCAAAACCGTTCTATCGAGATCCACATATTGGAAAACGCAAATAGCTGCTAACTCTCAGATATCAATCAAGTTATTTTCATCTTCCAAATATGTTCACTTATCAAAATAGAAATAGCAAACAATATCTGAAATCTGAATCGTACACAATCAATGCTTGTAATGAACAACTGACCTGACCGACTAACATACTTCTGATATAGAAATAGACTGCAAATTCCACTTGCAGAAATAAATGGATAAAATTAAAAAAGCCTAGATGATAAGTACTATGATTGTATTCTTCTATTTTTGCTATTTAGTAATCAATAAATTGTATCAACAGCATCACCTCAGTTCTTGTTTTTAGCATAAAACTAATAGCAAGTTTATAAAACTCAATCAATTAACCTCTTATCGATACAAGTTTAGTTCATAACGTAGTGTATTGATAGCGACACTTTTTTACAAAATGCTTATGAAGTTCAACTTTGAGCATAGTTACGGACAGGCGATTGAGTCAGTCAGATTTAAAAAAAATTACACCTTGTGATTACACAAATTACATGAATCTAAATCAACACGCAAATTAAACATTTTGCTCAACGGGCAACGGTATGGTATAAAATTTTTTTGTCATAGCAAATGTTTTTAATAAACAGACTAATATATAATGTTATAATATAAAAAAATTATAAAACTATAAAATTTTATAACACGGTCGATAACATCCACAACTTGGCCGACAACAAGTTAAGTTTATACTACAAATATAAACTATCGACAGTCGATAGTCCGCGTTCCATCGCTAGCACCGAATATCGCGACTGACAGAGCTCGCAGGGACAGGTGGTAACATTTAACATTAATCCGACCTTATACGAATCATACCGAATTAGCTTCGAGTAAAAACCCAATTATTGTGTACAATCTCGTCTGATATGATAATGACACACACATCCACGCACACAGGTAAACATTTTATAATACACGTGAATACACCTGTTGTATTTTTGTGTGCACCGATGGATCTCTTACTTTTATGATTCGGAAACTCCCAGCTGGCAATGACTAAATCGATGTCCGACCGACAACTTCATACGGAAAATGGAATGCATGGAGCATAGTCGGCCACGCCGTTGCAGTACGCGGATGGGTGGTTCCCAACCCGCGTTGTTGATTTTAATATGAGGTGAAATGCAAAATTAACTACTTACGCAGCAATGAAAATAACTCATTCTGTCTAATGTAAATATTTGTGATCGACACATTTCCGTAATAACCCATCCGAGTCACGACATACTTTCACTGATGATCATTATTAAACGTTTTATTGTGTAACTTGTCAGGAAGTTTGATGTGTGTTACAGTCGAGTCTTATCCAAAGATCGTCGTGCTGCGATGAACGGTCATAGCTAAATTGTAGCCGATCGAAATAGTGGCAACCCTAGAAACGCCCGAAAATTCGTTCTCGCTTTTGGACAGCACAGTTAGGTATTTGGTAGCAGGTCCACTCTAACTAACATTCTATGGGTAGCTTAAACACTGACGAAACAAGGTGGTCCACTAACCTCTACAGCAGTTTACTCGCTAGCCCAGCTATTCAGAATGATGCTGAGGGTCGCTATTTTGATGTAACCTGACTTGAAATTAGCAGTGACATTATGCTAGATGGTTTTAAGTAAAATTCCTTCATAAATCGTTTGGTCAAAGTTAAATTAGCATCTATGGAAAATCATCTCTCATCGTTCAAAGTGATGGTAGATAAATATACCTAATTATTTCACACATGAGATCCAATGACTTTCCTAATAAGTCATAAACTTTTTTTATTACTAGTCGTGATATAGGCCGTCCTCGGTTACTTTCACTTATAATGGTCATAAATACACAGAGCAATAAACCATAACTTGAATGCATAATTCGGTTCATTACACTAATCTTTCTATAACTGTGGAAAGTGCTCGGTTTGAGATACGTGATCCGCCGCCGTACGGGGCTATAAATTTGTGAGTACGAAAACTGGTTGTATTGTGCAGGAAAGTCACAACCACGAGGTAATCTGAAAACCGGACCGAATGGTTCATTTGCTTCGTTTATGTAATATATTTTATCTTTCTTTTCAGAGTACATGGTTTATCTTAACACCGAATGATTGTATTATTTTAATGCCTTTATAACGACTATCATTCTTCCGCTGCTGGAATTGGATATACTCTCAGACTTTGAAAGCTCGAGGTCATAAGTCACACATTTACGAGAGTGGTGATAACTCATAATATAAAATATCGACATCATTTTCCACACATTTTACATAGTAAATACCGCAAGTATTACAATATTCACTCTAGGCCGTCTAAGTTCTCCATACAAACTATATAAATTGCAAAAGAAACCTCTAAAATCTTTCCAACGGTGCCTTATCCACCACTACTGGAGATTCCGTATTGGGGCGCCCTAGAATACTCCCCCCAATCCCATGCTGGCAGAACAGGGTGTCGTAAGAGGTGACAGAAGCCAGCCTGCTTGGTGG
>DWPT01004261.1:0-13443 GCA_018251895.1 Agathymus mariae mariae
TGACTGTATATTGAACATTGGAATTGTATTGGCTAGAAATTGGAATTGAAATTAACTTCGAGAGTAAGGCAGCAGATCAGTTCAATTTTCTGAGAGTTTTGTTGCCAAAAAAAAAATTTTGGAACCAGAACGTTGTAAAAAACCATGGTCAATTTTTGATGACTTGTCGAACAATAGTTTTAATTCTTACTAAGTGCACCATTTTCTATCTCCTCATATATATGAGGTAATTGCCAAAGTCGCTCCTGAAAGTCACCGGGCTCTGTACGACCCAATTGAATTCCACCGGTTGTTGCTAGCTACCACGCTTCCATACTTGTTTCGGTTGCAGTATAAGCGAGCCAGTATAAATGCGGATCTACAGAATTTTTTATCGGTCCGCAACACGTCAGTAATGTCCTTGAGGTTACTGAAGTCCATAGGCGACGATACCACTTACTATCAGGTGGCTTGTCTGCTCGTTTGTAGACTAGTTACATAATAGGAGATTGTTCGCCATTATATCATTCGTTGTTCAGCAGGAAATACCATTACCATAAGCAGGGGAGGTTGGCTTAGACTCCAAGGACTCTTCCATCCACCCCAAGATTCCGTTAAAAGAATAGTAATAATAATAACGTTATGACTGCTGCTCTGCTTCTGCTATTCTGAGTGTATTACATTAAATATATAAATATATATCAAGTGTATTATATGTATTTTAATTAACATAAAATATACGCTCTCGGTGTTAACCAGGGTTTGACGGTCATTTTTACTGGCACCAATAAAGGTGCCTACCAAACTGAGTCAGCTATATTAATTAATTCAATTCGGTAAACATCAGTAATGAATGTGATAAAATATTAAATCAATGCATATTGAAACATTATTGTAAACCACAACTTAATGTGGGGTTCTGGTCTTCGTTCGCAATGAGAAGAGAACGTTGTATGTTGATCACACGAACCAAGTGTTGGTTGTGAGACTGCACACATCCTAGACATCAATATTAGCCTGCAATGAGCCTGATATGCCTTAGGTGAAACGAACCATATATCATTCGAGCACAAATGATTCCACATATATGTATAAATTATTCTGTTTGTAGTCTACAAATGAAATATTATCATAATTATTTCCACGGCATAATGAGTCTGACGAGTTGATTCGAAATCAGCTGATTCTTAATCGAATAACGTAATGATTCGCTTTGTAACTTGATAAATCAATAATTAACAGTATAACAAATATTATTGTTAGTTTGTTAGAAATGATTATAATGAATCGAATGCGTCGCGAAGCTCGTTTTGTTCATTAACAATGACATTATGAGTTTCTCATAATGTATCTAGTTTAGAGTGACTAAATGACTTGTTGTATTGAATTATGGGATTATTATAAAGGAGAATTATTAGAAATGTCGATGACATTAATGCATACGATTGCTGAACAGAACGCTGCTCGTGATCCGAGTGATGTCAGCACCGTCGTCGTTTTGACACTCGGCAACTCATTCTCTAACTTAGCCTGGCTAGACGGGTCTAAGGCTCATCTCAATTGTGTTTCAACGGTGCTGGAGACTAGTTTACAAGTTTCTGCTAGGAATTGTTACACGATCCGTTTGTAATTATCCTTAACAGCGAACTCTTGTGGAAACGTGACTCTGCTTTAATTACCATTCATGCGCCCGCGAAGATGTCTGACCTTGGCGCTAGTTGTGCTGACCGATACATCGATTGAATGTTTTTTTTAATAGTATCTAATTCACAAGAAGTATACATCGTTATCGATGCACTTATCCTATTCTTACTTAATATCCCTACTAAAGTGACTTTCGAAGTAGGAATCAACAGTCTTTGAAAACTGTTGACTGCTTTATTGTATTTGATTTTGTCTAATAATAAGTTGATTGAATTACAAAGCAAGTGGAATCAGTTGAAGCAAACTCTGCAATGTGACTGTAAACTGAGAGTTTTCAGTTTTAGTACCTGCAATTTGATGATCCTCTATTGGATTGTTATTCTGAAAAAACTGTGGGCTCACCAATGATGGGTCCCAGTTTAATGGCGATTAACACCAGCACAGTTTAAAATTATTGTCAACACAGCAGCAATTATGAAGCTGAATATCAGGAAGCTATAGGGGATGACAACAGTATAGTCACTATCTTCTATTCTATTTTCCAGTATCGATTTAATTTATTTATGTATCATTTAATATCGATTATAATTTAAATCGAGTTGCTTATTCGGCCGTCCATATTACTTGTTGTTTAAATCAAAATTCAAATCGTTAAATAAAATTAAAATGTATTGTAGGTGTAAATGCTGGTGCATAATATAATGTATCGTTATAATATCAAAAATAATGCGATATTTTACGTTTTACATATTTAATAGCCAACAGAACAATGTCAGAGCAAACCAATTGACGCAAAAAATTGTATAATCAATATCAAACCTGAAGTTCAGATTTATGAGCTCAGAATTGCCTGTATTCGAAATAGGCAGTTTTATAAGTATGGTTCAAATTCATATTATACTATTAACGCATTTAAGGCCGATAATGTAATTTTACTTTAATGCTTTTAATATTATAATTAGTCGTCACTAGCCCTTCTAAAGTTGAAATGGATGGATTTAATAGATGAATACAATATGGGAATTTAATATCTTGAAAATCTAGGATACATTATAATAATAATGGTTACAAATTGGTAAGTATATGTTATATTTAGATAAAAATCTTTGTGACTTTGCGAACTGCTACTTTTTCTGTCATGTGAGCTACCGACTTTATATTCACAAGCAGATATCATAAATAATCTCTTATCGTTATGAATCTGTAAGTGAAGCAAGTTCATAGATTGATTATTAATGAAGCTAATAATTATGTTAATCTGCGAAGGAATACTTAATCAAAGCCCGCATCATGTTTAATTTACGATTGAATATGGTAATTATATCATGACCTAATATAATTTCCGATTATATACGAAAAACGGTTGATTTGATGTACAATATTTTTTATTGTACACTTGTACTTACTAGTAAGAATTACAATTGGATGATTTAATATTGTTCTAATAAGCGGTCTTATGGCTACTCACTCACTCGTACGCACTCGTAGGCAACCTTTCAATAGGGGTTTCTAGTAATTAACAAGGAGGTTTTATAGACTCCCCAAATTTTAGAATTAAATGGAAATTTATGTAATTATAACAATGCAGATAAAATATCCAAACAATACATAATGTTTATGATAAGTATGACATAATGATTGTTTTAATAGCAGGGGAAGTGAAACATAATTGAAAGTTTGATCAATAAATTCATAACTTGAAAAGTTATTATTTTAGCTTATCAAATTTTAAATGGTACTTTCTTGTAGACCGTAGACATTGTAAAGAAAGTTTTTGTAGGAACGATTAAACTATCGGGAGTATTGCTTTCCTAATAAGTATAGGAACGTTCAAGTGATAATCCGAGATGTTTGTTTAAGTTTGAGTTAAGATGGTGTGGTGTAGTTGGTGGTGTTGATCGACTATCATATGTCATGTGAGTGAAAGCGAAAGAGTGAAAAGAAAAACTTTATTTTTTGTTAAATATAATATGTTGTTACGACTTTGTTAGCTATACATAAATACACGGCGTGCCACGATTTCATTCGGGTTGAACACGATTTATTGGCTATGTTCATCCAGAATAACGACAAAGGAGTAAAGACTAATCGACTGCTCTGTCCATGTTTTTATAATTTTTTCAATTTTTTATAATTGATATGGATGTAGGTATGATTTTTATAGGATACGCAATCGGAATCGGAATCAGGAATCGGATCCAGGCCTCAGAGAACTCATATAACACTGTTTTACGTGGATTTCGTACTTCATATTGATTTTGTAGCTGCAAAAATTAAAAAACTTTGACAGACAGAGGAAAGTTAGTTGGCCCTTTGTTCCCAATGGTTTTTCTATGAAATGACATAGAAAATCTTAGCATTAGAATATATCATAAACTATTATTAGAAAATATAATTATCTTTTTTCCCTCTACAGATATCTCTTTACAACTTTTTTAAGGTAAAATATCACATATCTTACATTGCCTATCCATAGATCAGTACACTAAATATCCTCTATGTATCGATTTATCTTACCGTAAGGTTTTTGACTCATAAAAAACTTCTTTAATTCCAGAATGGCAACAACAGCACAGAAGACCACAAGAGAAGTAAAGGTAAATTTAATTTACTACCTTTTTATATCCCCATGTCATGAGTTGATTTTGTTGTGGATCGTTTCAATTGTGTTAATGCAGTTTTAGTTATAATGCAACTAGATATTTATTGAATCATTGTGTAAAGAGATGTTAAAATATTCGGATGAATCAGCAAGTCCCTAACTACTGTGCTAAACATTTCATAAGCGGGAAAGTTCCGAAACGAATCAAAGAATAAACAGGCCACCTAATAGTAAGCGATATATTAATACCGCCATCGCTGATATCTGCATAGCTCCAAGGTTTACTGGTAGAGAATGCTTTTAGCATTAAGTCCGCCTTTTATACCACATTGTATTAGGTGTAATACATTTAAATAAATCACCGTAACCCATAGATGTCCATAACAATAAAGGTATTGCGGATGCGTTGCCGGCCAAGATTAAAGCAAAGGCGCCTCCTATTTCTGGCTCTCCAACACAGTGTCCAACAGCAGGGAGAGGAGTAAAGAGTGCATCGACCTCCAATGGGAAGAACTGTTCGCCATAGCCACGTTCATTGTTCAGCAAGATGTTTCCCGAGCCAGGAAGGTTTGCTAAGGCTCAAAGAAATTGAAGGTTTAAATGAAGTAACAACTTACTTTTTACTGAAAATTACATGCTTCGTAAGTAATATAAAATTATATGTTTCATCATAAATAAATTGATCAATGAATTTACAATTCACGGATGATTTAGGAACAAAAAGTCCGAATCTTTTTTATATAAGCATTGTTTATTTTAAACACAATATAAAGCAGAGGAAGGACATTTTTTATACAATAGCAACAAGGAAAAAGACGCTTAATAGGATAATTTTTTTCCTTCAAAAACAAAGTTGTTTGACAAAACAATAACGCTTGACCTTAATAACTCGGCGAATACTTTTTTATACATTTGTAAAGGTCTTTATTATGTCCATTAAAGAAGAATTAAAAAAAAGGTGGTAAATATGTCGAAAAAAAAAATGCAAGATTACACCGTTCTGACTCCTTCTTCTCTGTTTATTTTGTATTTCACATTTATATAAGAAAATATTAATATTAAGACATTAAATTTGACACCAATATGCCGAAATAGAAATGCGCTATTATCGCATTTGTACGAAGCAGCATTGTCTTCGTCGTATTAAATGTTGTTATGCCGCGCGTTTGTCTTCTTTGTGAATCTTTCGAAATTATTTGTCCTGTTGAAATTAAATTTCACTATTTGAGCTAACTTGACTTATTTTAATTCTACATATCAGCAGATATTCTCCGTGTTGTTTTCAAAAGTTTGTTAAGCTTACGAAATCGCACTCGGCCAATGTGTGGTTTGTCAAGTTTGCCAAACCGCACTTGGCCAGCGTGCGTCTCTTCACGATATTTGTCTTCACCGAAACATGTGATCATAAATAACACGCACGTTACCCAGAAAAATTTGTAGTGCCTGCAAAATCGAACCGTAAGGAGGTATAAGTGAATTTTTTCGCACCATTAATTGAGCCAACTTAACGAGTGGGAAATACATAAGGTCACGATAATGAATGGTCATAATAAATGTATTATTTGCACAAGTGTGCATACTTAATTAGTTGGAGACAATAGTACAGTTCTTTGTAGCAAATATTGCCAATAAAGATTTGAATTTTACCTTTGCAAATCAATTTAAAACTGATAAAAAAACAGGCTCACATATTCATATACTTGGTCATACGTAAAAGAACTCTGCTGGACTTCATCCTCAATGGATTATTGAGAAAAATTATATGAAAAAAGGACTGGAAATCGAATCTTAAGAACTGGATAACGTCAGTACCAATAAGCTTTAACTAGGCTACATATTAATCAAAGTACTATAAAATAACTTAAAATTATATGCCATTTACACAAATAAAATTTTAAAATACAGAGATGTCACAGCGGTTTGTAAATTAATCAATATTTGTTAAAACACCTTTTAAATACCGAGGAACAAATTGTTACACAGACAGTCTTTTGTTAAAGACGAGCTGCTAAACATATGTCCATCTGAAGAAAAAATGTATCATGTATTGTTATTATAATTGGGCCTTTATAATATATGGGGTAAGATCTTTGAAGAACATAAAAACTTAAATGAACAATGAACGAATGAGACAATTGCGTTAGTTCCGCTTTGTTAGATGACTGGACTCTGCACCTACCTGGCTAGCTACTGGGATTGACCTGGAATGTTTTTAACGTTTTGGTTACCGCTGACCAACAACACGTGCTAGATGACTGGGGTTTTACCACTGGTCTGGTCGCATGTAGGTTTATATAAATATAAAAAGAAATATTATTTACTCTTCACTGGAACATGTGGCAATAATATTTCGTGACGTCTAAAACTACATAAATGCGTGCAGGATCCAGATAAAATCGACTTTTAAAACTTCAATTTATTTTTGTTATCGAAGGGTAAATCTACGAGTCTTCCTACTCATAAAAGTAAAATTTTATCAGTAATTTGGGCGCCTATTAATTGAGATCTCTTCAGCAGCCGTATAAACATGGAGGCAAAATTTAAAACCCCTAGACTATCATTGCTGATGGCCGGCAGATTTATAAAAATGTACAATGAGTTTGTTTCACCATAATTATTAGCTAGTCGGAAATGCATAGAGTTGTGACGATGCGGCAAGACAAATTGTAGACGAGGCGTCGGTTAATATTGGGGTCGCGACCAAAATACATGGCGGCAGTGAGCGCACGGCAGTAGGCGGCAGGCGGCGCACGCGCCGACCGCGCGAACCGCTCGAGTTCAAATGTACCGGCTCATTTACTATCCCGTGCTATATTTAACCGCTGCGGCCGGATAATCTGCATGTTCCATTACAAAAATACGCAATCCAGCTTATGAGTGATGTGAAATTTAAAAGTGGTGACCAAGTTCCTATACGTGTTATAGTGTTAGTTTTTAAAACAATTATAGGTTAGGTATCGGAAGTTCAATTTCAATCGACGTCCCTAGTGAGTATCTCATATCTATTTTTTACTGTTGTTGTCAATTTGCCAAATTGAATTAGAGCCTGAGGCATTCTGAAATTTCCATCATTGTAATGGACAATTGATAATGTCACGTGGTAATATGAATAAACCTGTTTCAGCAAAATGAATCCACCATCGGCGTTGCATGGCGCCATGAGTAGAGAACGCAAGCCGTTTACTTACACCCCAGGGGGGCTCAACCTTTCTGAGATAAAATCTGAACGTATGGCGAAACGGTTAATGATAAATGCAATGAATCAAGGAGTTCCTGAAACACCAATCCATAGTATAAAATCGCCACCAGCATCTTCGAATATAGCTATACCTAACTTTAATTGCTTGCCTGTTCAAGTTTTTCCGACTTTCAACTTACCGTCAAACCCTAAATCTTTACTGAGAACAAGGAGCAACCCTGAACACCCAAAGGAACTACAAGCAAGGAAAACTATTCCAGCTCCTCAAGTTACTACAAATTTTAAGCCTAGTGAATCTAGCATTGATAAGTCATTAAATTTTTATAACTCAAATCCGTATTCCACTGTAAGTAATAATAATATAAACAATACTAGACCAGCATCTATGTATGAATGCAATACAGCGCCAACTAATATTTATGATCAGAATATAAGCTGCGATAGTGATGGTTATACTATACCTTTGCTTCCCGAAAAGAGTTATGATGCAGAATATTTTCAAGTAACTCCCACAGGTTCAAAAGCTCTCGGAAAAATCGAGTTAGGGGATGTTAATTTTGAAATACCTCAAAGTCCATCAAACAGTAAACATGAGAAATATATATCTTTAGAGGTATTGGAAAAACCAGTAACAGACGCAAAATGTGATCCTATTGAAATTTTAAAGCCTTTGGAAGATACTATGGCGACCGATGATGACAAGGTTGATTTAAAATTACTGTATACTTACTATATTTATATCTATATGTGTGTTTACATTGTCTGTTACACATACTTACTGTACAACATTAGAGAAGTATAGAACGTACACTAATCAATATTGTGAGTTTATATGCATTTTTCTAACATATTTTCCTGATATATTGTAACTAAAACTGCATTACTCTTGAAATATTTCATGTTTTATTTTGTGTCATTAAATGCACTAATAGTTTAATTAATATTTTATTTCTTTCAGAAAGAAACAAGAGTTCAAAAAGAAGTAACTGTGACAGAAAATCAAAATGGGGATGCAAATGAAGCTGCTATTACGGTTAAATTGCCGGTAAAAAAATCAGCAGCAAAGACTGAAACGCGGGTACAAATTGAGAACATAATATTACCAGATGGGACCGTGGAAGAGACTAAAACTACAACTACAAAAACTACTATAGATGGAAAAACTGAAATTTCAACTAAAGTCGAAAAAAGAACATTATCAAAAGAGGAAGCTGATGCAGTTATTGTAGTTGAAGCAGAAGAAGAAGAAGAGATTGAAGAAACCGGTCCAGAGAGTGAAGAGCGTACTGTAACAGAAACAACTGTGACTTCTACTAAAGAAGGACCACAAGTTAAAAACGGCGAAGGTGAAACAGTTGTAGAGTCCGTTCAGCAAAAAACAAAAGAAAGTCAATCCGACAATGGGATAATTAAACAGGAAGAAAGACAAGAAGTTATAACAACGAAGAGAGTTGTGATAGATCAATCAGATGATGAAGAAGAAGTTGTAGAGGAAGAGGAAGAAGAGGAAGTTGAAGAGGTTGCTAACATGAAACAAAATCAATCACAAGAGTCTGTGGTAAAAAAAGGAATTGAAAAAGAGTATGATGTCCAGGAAGCATGCCAAATAGAAATTGAAGAACAAGAGGATAACAACGATAAAGACGAAGTTGAGCAAGAAGAAACAAAGACTGAAAGACAAAAAGAACTTGAAATTGATGTAAAAAATGAGCAGAAAGAGAATGAAGATGATGTTGGTGAAGATGAAGAAAAAGAAGAAAAGATCGAAAGTAAGACTGTGATCAAAGAAGAAATTACAGAAGAACTAAAGGAAGAGGAAGAAGAAGTTGAAGAAGTTGAAGAAGAAGAGGAATACGAAGAAGCCGAAGCATCTGAAAGAAAACAGGATGTAGAAATTCAAAAACAGTCAGAAAAAACATCTATTAGTAAAGATGATGATGAAAAAAAGGAGCCTGAACAAACGGTAAATATCCAAGAAACCGAAACAAAATCGGAAGAAATACCGATTAAAGTTGTAATAGAGACTTCCACAATAAACTCTGAAGTACCTAAAGAAGAATTTAAAAAACCTGACGAAGCAAAACCAACTTCTCAGCCTGAAACAAAAATACCACTAAGAGAACCCTCTATACCTTTAGAAAAGGTTATAGATGTCGAGATTAAACCAATAGGCTTAGGGAAAGATTTATATACCAAATCTCACACAGAAATCATAACCACTTCAGTTGACAAACCGGGTGCCCTTAGTACACAGACAGAATATAACAGAATTGAAAATATTGTTACTGTCAATCGTACCACGAAAACCTTAGATCAAGCCTATGAAAAGATAATACAGCCGAATATGCCCGCTAAAACTTATTTTGCACCTGCTAGAGATACGGTATCAGTTTCACCACAATTTAATAAACCCCATCAATCTGCTTATCCTGAACAGACGGAAAGACGTCACAGCTTATTATTGGAACGTCTCAGTATGGATCGTCAACTTCCACCAGCAGAAATCTATCAAAATAATTATCAGTACACTCAAACAGAAGAAAACCTATCGTCACAAGAACCCCAATCGGAAGTTCTCACGGTTAGCAATGTAAAGCCGAGCACTATTACTAAGAATCAGCAATGGTATCAACAAACTAAAAAAGATAATATTACTTACAACAGTGTCCCAACTATTCCAACGACACCAAGTCAACAGTGGAATCAACCTCAACTCCAAGCGCATCAACAACCACAGTATCAAAGCCAAACACAACCACAGTTCCAAAGCCCATCACAACCTCAATACCAAAGTCAACCTCAATACCAAAGTTCTCAACCGCATTACCAATTGCCCCAATCTAAATATCAAACACCCCAATACCAATCATCGCAGCCTCAATACCAGTCACCACAACCACCAGTGCAACAATCCTTTACAGAAAATATAATCAAAGATTCATACAAAACCACGAACAACTATACTCAAAACTTGTACTCAAGTTACTCTTCAAAACCCACTAATTGGACAAGTAGTGTCGATAATCAAAATTCATACTTAAAAAAAGATTCCACTGAAAATTATCAAGCATCAACACAGCAATACTCCTCTTCGTATGTTCCACCACCTTGGGAACAGGATCCGAGTTATATTGCGGACACTGCCAACCAGAATTTTTACCAACCACCTCCTTCAACAACCTTTAACACGTCAACACCCAGCTGGAAACCCACACCTGCAGCTAAGTACACCAAACCAACATCAACTTCTTACATACCACCTGCGCCAAATCAATCATTCGTGAAGCCTGTATCTAATGTGGAACCTCCAAAGCTTCCAGGGCGCAAAACATATTACAGCGAATATGAAAGACGTTACATATCTGTCCCTGAATCTACATATATTCCAACCGAATCCAAGTACCAAGCACAACCTGATCCTTCACCGAAGTTTTACTACGACAACAACGAGCCAGTTGAATCCATCGAACCTCAATGGCGCAAGGAACTTAGAGAATTTACTGAAAAAACCTCTCAAACTATCGTTCAAACTGAGCAAGCATCAGTAAAACCACCTTGGGAAGAGGATCCTAAGTACATAAAAACGGAGTACACACCAACTCCGACATGGAGTCAAACGCTGAAACCTCGTTCTTGGAGGGAGAGAAGTTTCGAGTCGGAGTACGTATCGAAGGAATGGCCAAAGACAAATACATTGGGGCGAGGGAGACCACACAGTTCATACGTCAAAAGTGGAATCGATTCACCGATACCCGAAAGAACTAGGGGAGTATCTGTTGATAGATACAACCCGAATAGTTACCAATCGCCGGTTCCAGCGGAACATCCCCCAGTGCAGACTTACACTTTGAACCCTAACGTGCAAAATTACCACAACCCAAACGTGCCTGCTTATCACGCCCGTGCCGCAGCTGACAACAGGTAACTATAATTATCTGTCATTATAATCCTCAACACAATAAAATCCTATATAAAGTAGAATATTCCGTCATCAACTAGAAAAAACTGACGATTTTTAAATGACATTTTCTTGAATATTAACACTCATCAAGTCTCGTTTAAAATAAATGGTACATCTTATTATGTGACGGGTACTGGAGATACGTTTTTATTAGCTTGTCGACGGTTTCTCCCCGCCACCACAGTTTCGCCGTGACCACGATCCATGCAACTGGGTCGAAATATTGGCAACAAATAAAAACGTATCGTGAATACCCGCTACATAATAAAATTAATAAATTCTGCGATGACATTAGTTTAAAATCAAACAAAATATCTATTTAGGATCTGAGGCGTCTCCAGCAAATACTAAGATTACAAAAAAATAGTTAGTGAGTTAAAATTATTCCTATCTTTATTTAATTTCAACAATAAATTAGTAATCGCTTAACTCCTAGATAAATTGCCCTTACAAAAAAAGATAAATTTTTCATGTTCATATACTCGCTTGCATTAGAATACAAGCACTGTTACTGGTCATATTGCACAAATAAGACATTACAAAGAGACTAAGGTTTATTTGTCATGTAAATATCTGCCTCGGGCAATAACGATCCCGGGACCCTTTGCAAACAAGGTAATTTTTTACTGAGCTATATGATTCTTTCTATTGGGTTAATTGACATAGAATATGCGTTTACCAAAGCAACCGTTATATTTTTTTCAATTTCGTTTTCAAAAGTATAATCTCATTTTTTCCTAAAATCCTGTTAAAAAAATCTACGCTACGCTATTATCTATTTTGATATGGATCATATTGTTTTGTTGTTATTACAGAGAGCATGCGGTACTTTATCAGCAACCACGGCAATGGGGGGAATCTCGGGCTACACCGATCCAATCCAGATCTTTCAAATACCTTCAATGGATCACTGGAACAGAAGATTAAAAATTATAGATGTATTTTTTTATAATAAGCTTAAATATAAGATGGCCGCAAGTTTCGTTGAGGAGCCAAATTAATTTTTATTATCAAAAATCAATTTTGATTTCAAAATTCGATTTTGAAACGGCCACAGAAATCTCGACGTCAAAATTGATCTTTAATCGAGTAGGAGTGAAATGTGTAAAATTCGAAAAACGAAATAAATTTCAATATGTTAACATAATTCTGAAAACGATGTATGTAGCCAGTGTTTCTAACTGTCTGACTGTTTTTTATTAATATTTTGTAATTTAATTTATTAATATACATGTACTTAATTTTGTATCCAATTATCGGACCTTGTATTACGTACTTACTTTAAAATATTTATTTTTATTCAAAACATTTAATTTTACGCTTCGGTATGTGGCGTCTGAACAAGTTTTACCTATTATTTACAGACATTGTTATACTTTGTGATATTTTATTTTACGAACTTCACTAACCTAGTCACTTTGGTTTTTTAGGTTAAGTTTGAAATTAATAATTAATTCTTTGCATTTCTGCTTTAATTTTGTACTTTTTCTCCACCTTTAGGTAGTTTTCTGATAGTTACCATACGTTCACATAGAAACTAAACATAATTAAAGCAGTGTTTATCCACAGGTCCGCTATTATTGGGTGTCCACATGCATTATTCGCAGAAATGATTTTAAAAGCCAATGTCATGCAATCTGTATCATTCGTTCCTATTCGTTCGATTTATGAATCACTCGATCATATTTTTGTAATAAATATAATGATAGTACATAATAAAAGTACATATGATGAAACTCGATATCGATGTTCCAGTTCTATCGAATATTCGCTTAATAAACGAATAAATTCGGCCATCTTTTTTTATTAATTAAATACCGAATATAAAAATAAGTTCAATTCCAAAAAGATGAACGTTCAATTGTACGTAGGATGTCTGATAAATTGGATAGGACCAATAATATTGAGGTTACTAAAAATACATATTTAAAATGGATTCCGAAGTTTTCCATATGTACATACGTGTTTAAAGCAGAACCGTATCAGAATAGGGCTGGATTCGTCGTAGGCAGTGAAAGAAAACTCGACAAGGATGATTTTGAAATAGATCACTGTATT
>DWPT01004262.1:0-13441 GCA_018251895.1 Agathymus mariae mariae
TAAATGCTTGAGCAAAAACCTGAGATTCAGGAATTAAAACCTTACTTAATTTTTAAAATAGCTGACAAACGAGCAGACAGGCCACACGATGGCTAGTGGTGACTGTCGTACATGAACCCATAAGCACACTAATAGCACAACATTATCATCTACATGTTGCCTAAGAAGACGAGAGGACCCTATTTACTAACTTTGTCCGGCCCTGCAACGCTACCAATAAAAATATTTCCTGACTGGTTCTGGGATTCCGGTTGTAAGAAAAACGTTTAAGGATACTACCTCCACGTACCTTTATATTTAACTGATTACGGCTTCGTCTGTTGTTCGACAGGCTACACCAAGTGTAGAGAAGGTGGCTTGATCGAAAGCAGGAATGGAGCCTCTGTACATCCTGGAATTTTCATTACAACCAATTTTGATAGTGAAAATTTATGGCAGGTGGCAGCAGTCACACAAGAAATAATTTTACAAGAGATTCAGGCGATAAAAATGTGTGAGTTACAACTTGACACCGACGGTGTACGAGGTCAAAACGGGTCAACCGGTCACCCATGACGGAAATACAGCCGGCATCTTGCTCCGACAATACCGACAAATACAATGAACACTTGCACTACACATTTTTTGTGCCGTATTTTATCTATAACATATACATTATACGTAGCTTGTACGACATTCTGGAATTTTAAAACAACATTGCTAATGGCTCTTTCTACAATCAACTGTAAAATATTTTGTAAAGTACATGACCGGTGGTGACCGCTTAGCTTCAGGTGGCTCGTCTGCTAGTTTATAATTTAAATTGTACATCGAGTTTATTTTTATAATGGCTTTTGACAATTTTGCAAAATAGTGCAGCCAAAATGAGATGAACTCAAAAAAAAATGGAGATTGAAGAAACTTATTAATGAAATAGACACATTGCACAATATGCAATCTACTTTTAAACATGCCTAAACCAGTCAAGATAATAAGGAATTTATCTTGGATGATAACAACATTTATAATCATTACCAAATATTCGTCAATTATCACTCGTTAATACAAATGTCGTTGGCAAACGTAAAAACCTTTAAAGAGTTCGCTTTCGTAGTTAATTTGTATTGATGAATTTTCTTTCTAAGCCTATACCTGGCGGCAACCACCTTTAATCAGTTGACCCAATTACTACTATAATTCAAACTTAAATAGCTAACTAAGATACCTATTTTGACACGACTTCCGCATTTAGAAAACGCTTTAAGAAGTTTAAATAGAACGAATGAAACCAATATAATGTTTACAAAAATTTACAAAAACTTACTCCTATAACGAAACATTCAGTTGCGCAGTATGTGATTGTCGGATGTTCCAAAATTGTATCTTCGTTATAAGTCAAGGCTATGATCATGTTCTGAGAAATATGCGTAGTTCGTGTTTGATAAGGAGTGCTATTATAATGGTTTTTGATTTATCTACGTCGTACTATTAAGTACAGAATTTTATAAAAAATCATTAAATATGTATGCTGCATCCATTAAACTAGTTTGAACGCAAACATTACAAAAATAAGGATATACATGGTAGGAATTAAAGCAAGGACTTGGTTCTCCTGGTAACTTAAATGTTGTTAGCGAATTAATAATAGCTCTATATATTAACAGTTTCTTAGTTAACTTCGAGACATACTCTTGCTCAGTGAATTCCTAAGGTACCAACAACTGTAACAATATTTAACTTAATCGATTAACAATTTCCGCATAGAAAATAAGTATTTAAACCAATATTGTTATTATGTAGGTATTTTTATATAATTATGACATGAATTATCTTAAGTGCTTATGACATGTTAAGATTAAGATCAGTTAAGGCAGAATAAGCATTTAAATCCTCATACATTTTTCATCACTCATAATAAAATCACCAACATAAGTTATGTCGTCCTCTATAAGTCATTGCGTTGTGACATATACAAATGACAATTGTAATATAAATTAACATGTCAAACAACTACAAATTTGAAAAGACAATGTTTGCTCAAACTGAAGAAACTTGACTTTTTAACAATCTTGTCATTAATTCTGATAGTTATGTTCACATTGTCATCTTTATACGCAAACGAACTTTCCGTCGCAATTGCTTCTACAAAAACATTTGTTTACACAGGAGTTAGGGACAACTAAGTACAATGCTTCGTAAATCCTGACGGTAGTACTCGAAAGTGAAGTCCCTCAAGAGTTTATGACTCCATTCAAACATGTCCGATCGTTTTCACTAAACGTATTATTGTATGTCTTAACCCTTTGATGGAGGTCGCTAAACCTCAACAATGATTTACACGACATGAGAATCGTAATTCTAAGCGGATGATCTTGCAAAAGAAATTGTCAAAAATATTTTATAGCCGCTAAAACGATCCGGATCGAATCGATTTAATCTCATTCTGTCTGTATTCGATTTTATGTGTGAGTGACCTTTAATAACTCTTTTAATTGCTCGATATAAATCATTACTCCTTGTTACGATCGCCGGTGATTTACTTACTGCTTTGACACTCTTATATATCTCTTAAATCAAGAACCGAGATTTCCCATTGTCGTTTCGTGAGACATGACTTTACGCGGGTTTTAATGAGTTATTCAGGATTGAAAATATTATTTCGTCTTGCGGTTCGTGGAGGCCATTAAAAGTTCATGGAAGGGTGCGAGATGAGTCAGTTTAATACTGTGGCATATAATTTTGGATCGCATTACATTCAATATATAGAGTAAAATTATAAAAAATGCTTGTGCACACTTAGTACGTAATAGAAGTGAAACTTCATAAATAATCTATTTATTAGTTTTAATTATACGGAATGTTTCATGGATGTTATTTCACCAAACTGCAAATATATACATTGTATCAACAATTCACTAACTATACCTGAATTATACAGAGATTTTGAACCATTATTAGCTTTTAATATGCTCTAAATAAAAATGAATTAAGTTCAATTTTCTAGTAGTCAAGTAAGAAAACTATTCTAATAACCAATCTTTACTGTAATATATTTCTATAGATAATAATTTTTACATTATTAAATACTGCCCGCAAGTTATAGGTCTATCAATGCCCTTCAGGAGAAACAAAATAAATGTAACATACGGAACTATTACGTTATTTAAGAGTTATAATCACACGATTTCAGTTCATTAACCATCAAATCAGTGGACGGGTCGTTTCTCAAACACATTGTTTGTCTCTGGCCTCGTAACTAGTGTTTGCTTCTCAATTTACAACTGACATATTGAAACAAAGAAATTAATTGATGTTACAAATGAGAGAAGCTGATGAATGGAAATCATAGATAAGTTTGCGATAGAGAAAGCTGGTTTTAATAAGTAGTTAATATACATAAGGATATATCAAAATAATAATACACAGGTTTGGGAAATATCAGTAAATAATCACTACTTAATGTTAGAAATATTCATTCTTTACCTATTGTAATGTGCAAGTGCAAGAATTATAAAAATAAACTACTATACTTCAACTATATTTAGCTAACCTTTTTCCAACATCTAATCAATATCAACATTCGTCTGCAATTTTCATTTATATTACAATATATGTCTATATGAAATAATTTTGAACTCTATAGAAATTTAATTAACTACCTATAAAAATAAACACCAATATCTGCAATTCAATTGATATATTACACTGTTCAGATGTTTTACCTACTCTGTGCTCATGAGCATGAGAGATTCTATCCATCAAAACTCGCTCCAGGCTAAGTTCGTCTCTTTCCTGACTTCTGTGATTGCTCTCAGATAAACGGACACGTTATATATTATGTTTACTTTTAATTAGCTGACACAAAACGTTGTCTAGAGTAGGTACGTAACAAATAGTGAAAACGTTGGCGGGTCGCGTGGGAAATGATTTAGTGCAATTTGCCTCTATAATTGGTGTATAATCTGAGCTCGTAAATTTTGGTAAAGGTGATGTATGATATCAATATCTACGTGGGCTATTGTTGTTAGTAAGATTTTGTAAACTGTTTATAGAAGACTTTGATAAGTAAATATAAGATGTGGTTATTACTTACTTCGGGTTTTTAAATATTCAAAACGATAATGGACCCGTCCGCTGAATTATATACATTTTAATGATCACATAGTTATAGTATTTGAATCTTAATGAAAGAATTATACTATTATACCAGTTTACCGTCCTCGCTCCGTTTCAGAAAAACTACGCGTTACGCTTAGAACTAGCACCTGCAATGTTTTAGGACGGGATTTATCTCGTTGTATGAATTATAAATACATTGATCTATACATTTTTTTATTTATGGATTGCAATGAAACGAACTTTAAATATTTACTAATGCTTACTACAATACATCAGTGATAGGCATAACGAAATCCGTTAAGTCGTTCCTGAGATTAGCGCGAACAATCACACAGACAAACAGACAAAAATTTAAACAACTATTGTTTTGGATTCTATTGCGTTTACAAATGCCCCTAATAATTGTTTTTCTGATATGTTGTTCAAGTACAGAAAGCGATCAGTTAAAATTTTATTATACGTATTTGAATATTATATGAAGTGTAATATATTTACCTGGTGTAGTTATTTTGGAAATTCTAAGTTTACGCCTGCTTCCTGTGAAAACACAGGATCATGATATATAAGATCTTACGAATAAAGATAAACACGATAACCATCCGCATGTCCATCTTGTAGATGAATATTATTAGCTATAAATATGTACATGGATAATCAATGAAATTTGAGATTATTGAAATTGAAAGTCTTGTTTTACGAGAATTTGGATAAACGATAATTTACCTACTTTATACTGAAGTTGTAAAACTAAATGTATTTATATAAGTAAGTATGTACATATTAGAATATTTGTACACATTATATATTGTGGTATTTCTTCGTAATCTCTTACTTGCATTTTTTAATGTTCTATGTACATCTGTAGTTCAAGAGTTGGAGAATTGTCTTAGCACCTAATCCACATTTTGTGCTACTTACTTAAGTGTCAATAAAGTATAAATAAGTGCAATGTATGTGGCTTTTAGTAATTGTAACCTATAAACATCTAATATCTTTTGTATTCGCTGATCCCAAAGTCTTAATGTAAACACTTAGTTATCTGAATATTTGTTGGACTCTTCAGATTTAACCCGGTTGGCTAGCACTCAAGTACAGATGGAGCGTCTTATATATCAAAACGTGAAATGTTTTAACGTGTTTCGGTGGGCCAGCAATAAGTGGGTCCCCCGCTTCCATCTTGGTCGACAACGCGTCAGTGGTGCCTTTGGAGTTACAATGCGTCTATAGGCGTTTGTCAGCTATTGACATAGAGATTGGCGAAGAACCTTATAGTGTATAAACAATTTGAACGGCACTTGAAATAACACAACATATATTACGTTTAAGTTATACTACGATCACTAAGGATACCACATTTGTCTTCACTGCATCCAAAGTAACATAATATTTATCTAAGCGTTTCAACTCGTTTGCTCATACATAAATTTATGTTGCAGTTTTATGCGTAGGAAATTGGATTCTTTAGTGGGGTTGTCAAGCACCTGCTCCTCATGTTTTATTAGAACAACTTATGTTGCTTATATTTTCTTTTCTATTCAATCTTGCGAGTGCCTTAAGGTTCTACGTCCAACTTTTAACTTGATTAAAGATTTTTGCGAATGACTTTCGCGATATTATTAACTAATACAACCACTTGCAAATCTCAATCAAAAATCATCATTCATTAAAGACACTGTAGAAAAGTGAAATGAAATTACTTCAGTTTCCATACACCATCTTCTCTGGTACAACGGTTCACTTCCAAAACCGATTCAAATATTAATATATAATAACCGCTAGACGTTCAATACATTTCATACGATTTTTCATTGTCGACACTGTGGTAGTTGAAAGTCTGTGAAATAGTGCTGAATGACCTAAGGGCATTAGTCTAATAGTTTCTCGCCACTCATTCTTGAGAACTTTATGCTGTATGACAGAAGGGTCATAATGGCTTGAAGGACTGTGTCAAAGTAGAAGAGGTCAAGTCGTGCACTGGCTATTTGAGGCTCCGACGGTAGAGGAGAACTCAGCAGGGAGCGAAACCTTAATTGGAGGAGCAATATGTTGCCTCAGAGTTGGTAGGATTCACGTTTAATTGGTCCGAATGTTCGTGTCCAATGAATTTTAATCTTTCCGGAATTTATAAATGTTTTCGATAATCGAAATCGGCGCCTGGAGTGTTAACAAATGTTTGCAACCAGCAGCTGGTATTACCAAATTATTGCTTATGCATTAAACTTAACAAAAATATGAATTGAATGTAGATGTTACTTTATATAATTGACGAATTTTTTTGTGATTGCTCATGGTAGGAATTTGCAGTAGCTTTCGTTTTTGGAAAGTATTTGTAATCGAATTTCAGGTGTGAAGATCATTATTATCACAGTCAAGCCATGATGGAATTTAAATGTAAACCAGATGAAGTTCTTTGGTATTTTAATAACTTAAATATAATCATTAAATTTTATTTAGAATCCCTATTACATTGGTCCCTATTGGGTAAAGTATATAGTCCATGAAAATAACAGAGTACGAATTGGCAAATATCTTGGAGAAGTTTCAGCTGTACGGATTTTATAAATATCTTTAATCATTAATTTTTTTCGTCGATATCATACTGTTGAATAAAAAAAGCTACCTGATGGTACGTGATCATTATCATCTATGGAAGTCTGTAAAGCTAATGTTATCATGGCTATATCGATTTTTTATAATTATAAGGACTGACGAAAAAGCAGACTGGCCACCTGATGTTAAGTAGTCTCTGACGCCTATCGACATGACCAGCTCCAGAAGATTACCTATTCATCGCCGGTCCTCAACCCGGTAGAAAAGATTGCGAATATCTTACTGTTTAGGATCACCATGGATCCGGACGATGTAGGTGGAACTACAAACTTCGCCAGTGTTCTAACGATGGAAAGGTGACGTTGGCGTACCAGCGCCTACATGACAGTGTAACAAACATTTTAACGCTGATGTACGTCGAATATCTAGTACTAATATGTATTAACCTGTCGAAATCCAAACCACCGACGTAATAGGTCCAACATACCATATATTCTAGTTATTTTCTTGGTCTCTAAACTGGAAACCTGAGACTAAGGTTCCATCCAAATGAAACATACCTTAAATCTTACCTATTCCTTCGATTGTTCACTGTTTATCTTCACATCTTCCAACCTAAGTATCAAAACAACTGAGTCATACAACCGCCACGTGCGGCCTTTTTATTGAGTTACATTACCAAACGAGTGTGCTTTATCATGAAATGTATTCAAATTGATGATTGATTCGAACAAGCGGTATAACTATGATTGAATAGAGATACATAGCATTAGTGTCGTAGTATTCAGGCAGATGTTAACCTTATGACCGGCTGTCGACAGATGGGCGTGTTCTGTTTTGGAAACATGTTCTGGCCCTGTTTTGGTGTGCAATGATACTAAGAATATTAGTTATTATACTGAGTAAATTAATTGAATTTACGAACTTTACTAAATGGAAAACTTTTTTACATTAATTACAATGCTACATCAGGACCAGAAGGAATTTAAATATAAAAATTGATTTGATTTTCTTTAGTTAGTGCTTACTTAAGCTATGAACAGAATCTTTTGGCAAACTTTCAATTTTACATTTAGTTATAAACTTTAATTCACTACATCGACCTCAAACTCATATTAGGGGTTGAATTCTTACAATCGTATCTAAAGTACTTCCTAGTTGTTTCCTCATGTATATATTCAAAATTTAAATTGAATATATGCTTGGATTTTAAAATTCCACGCAAATATTTTTACGCAATCGTACGATTAAGATTTTTAAACGTAAAACGTTTACACACTCGCACGCGGCTTGGACATACACAAACAAGACACTACAAACACTCATGACCCGAGAACAAACATTTATCTGTCACATAAATGAATGCCCCGGCGTGGAATCTAACCCGGGAAATTTCGCTCGGCAAGCAGGGTCACTACCAACTGGGCTATAGGGTCGTCAATATGATTTATCTGGAGGAACAAGGTATTAAAAAATTAAAAATTTTCAGATCTATAGGTAGAGTGGCTATGCGTATGATTTATTTATTTACCCGTTTAACTAGTTTAATATAAAATATACAGTTACTGATGTGATATGTAATGAGGATGAAGATTTTAGTATATAGGATGAATTATAATAATATAATAAAGGCCTGATAAGAAGCAATAATGTAATATATAATGAGGATCATATACAAAAAGAATCAGTCCTGAAGCGAACCGATTAATGGTTACATAAATGGGGAAAACATATAATGTTGCAGGTATTACAGAATTACTGAATCCAAGCACTACCAAATATTATAATGTATGGTTAGGTTGTATAAAATATTTTTTTTTTCAGAAGTAAACGAAATAAAAACAGAAATAATTATTTTTTCACCCAGCGGTAAAAAGTCATTCACATATTCACAGCAGATCGGCATAAAGGTCGCTCATATATCCACGGATCGAATTTCGAAAAAAAAAATTGTTTCTTCTCATGCCTCCCGCTCATAATATTCACATTTTCGCCATCACAAAAGGAATCGCCGCCGAAAGGTGGTAATTAGTGACAGGTGCGTATTATAGCGCATAAATTCACTATTTTCTTATGATTTTTTCGTATCCACTTTTGAACGCAACAAAAAAGTCCTTTGTGAAGTTTATCCCAACACCCTTTGTCAATGTCATATTCGCTACCATTTTAGTCTAGAACACAATGTATGGTGACATGTGAAGATAAGATAGGTGCGTCACGATGACCTTAACAAATTTGAAAGATTTCCAATACCAAACATAATTTTGTTTCTGGAACGAGTTTTTTGCGCTCTATTTTGTATGGCGACTTGGAGTCTGCGAGGTATGTTCACTTTTTTGGTGAAATTATGTAAAGAATCGTTCTTTGTTACACGAAAAGATTTTTGAATTAGAACAAATGTTTTATATTGAACCTTATTTAAAAATATTTTACTATTTCAAATAAAAACATATTATTATTTACGACTAACTGATATACCTATATTCATTTATAACTGATAAAAGTTAAATACAAGCCCTATTTAATACTTAGCAAATTAATTAGATTGAATTATAAGGGCTTAATAAAACGCATTTTGTTGCAAATATTACGGAAAAATACAATATCAACTAATAATTATATATATTTTATTAAATGTATGGTACCTAAACTTAATCGTAATAAGTTAAAATGTACATTTTATGTATCACATATTATACACTCTATGTAAACTGTTTGCATTAAAAATAAATTAACTACAATCTCATTAAGTGTTATTATAAATAATAAACAAAATCTATTTACTGCATTAATCATGTAATTATATCATCACAAATTTGATTATGATAATCAAATATTATTAACGAAAATAATTGTAGCAATACCTTTGTGTATTATCAAATGCTGCCCACGTGCGATGAAGCGCCTAGATTAAATAAGGCTTCGTGTCTCTTTAAAGAGACATGCTAGTGAGCGAGCGACGAAACATCATATTATTATGCTGATAGGGTGACAATGTACAAACACGTTCAAAATCTACTAAATTACAGCGTAAATACAGTTTTTTATTAGTCTCAAAGTAGTGTAGACACAATTCATCAGTTAGCCACCAAAAAATTTCCGTTTTATATACGTACGTATGTATTTATGCATGACGAGCAGACGAGACGCGATGGTAAGTGATCATGGTCGCCCACGGACATTAGTAACATCAAATGCATCACTAATGCGTTGTTAATCAAGAAAGAAGAAGAAAGAAAGAAAAAACTGGCTATCAAGCCTCCAGTCGCGACACGACCAGTTCTTAAGCGGCCGACTCTAGCAGGAGGGTGGTAGCTAGCCAGGCAGGCTTCACGTAAAGGTAATAATATTAATGACTTAATAATAATATTGATAATATAATCCTTATGCAAAAAACTACCACCAAGCAGACCGGCTTCTTTCGCCTCTCATAATATCCAAAATATATAATATAGCCAAAACTAACAAAAACAATACTCGGAAAAAAATATATGCTTATTGAACAGTAAATACATATTATTATACGGGGCAAGTACATTGCTTGTGCACTATGCAAGTCATAACACTTTGATTAAGCAAAACGATAATTGCCGCCTGCCATTAAACAATATCGAGTTCCATCCCACTTATTACAGTGGATACGTATCTGTGACTGATTTAAAATAATAATGTGGTTCTACTTAAGTTCCATGACGTGACTGAAGACAAATAGCAGTTACTTAAGACTAGATTGAGTGCACTGAAATATTTGTAATTCAATTTAAAAGATATTTATGATTCTTTGAGTGCATTTGTTATTATTCTCATCCTTACAAGAATAATCCTAAAATTAATTTCATTAAATATTTGACATAAAATTATAATAATAGCCATGGTACTATATGTTTATAAAGCGTGGTCACACTATTCGTAACTAATTCCCTACAAAAATACCGTACGGAATCGGAGCATGACGCTTTGTAGCGTCATGTTTAATGTTCTCGGCCGTTTTGTTGATTTCTATAAAATATTATAAATGAGATGGCTACCACTAAGAGAATGACCAAATATTATTCCTGCGGGTTGGGCATCACGAAAGTTGCCTTACTAATAATTTTTTTATTAAATAATTTTTTTTATAATTTCGTCAAAATTATCTACTACCATAAATACTTTATTGCAATTATTTATTATGAAAATAAAGTTTTTCATTTTCTTTGTTTAATATATTGAAAATTCAAAGTTTTTATGCATTTCTAGTATTCCATTACAATATAGATCACTGTGTTTTTAAGCATTAGAAATATTCAATGACAATAGAAGTAACTTAATAATCTATTAATCTTAACTTAGGGCGAGTATGTTAAAGAGATACCTAAAGAAAACTCTTACTGGTTTGACTGACAGCTTTCCGTCGTTGTATAGATAGCAATCCTTATGTTCTAAATGTTCTAACCGAGAAAGCTTCTACCTCCTGGTCACATGTCATATCTTTTTTGATATTTCTCTGAAAAGATAACCCCATGGAGCCCATGGACCAAGCATCTCGAACCCGTAGTCTTAGAGGTATTAATTTGTTTTTAAACACATTTACAGCCATCTCCTTGAACATGATCCATGTTTGAAATATCGGTAAAAAAAAAAAACAAAATTCTCCATTATAGTTAATATATATTAAATAACTACTTATATTAGTGTTTGCAACTCTATTTTTCCATTGTTTCGTTCTAAAAGCCGTTAGTATTAAGAACTACTGTCAGTACTATCGTGACGCCGTACATGTTACGCAATATGAATCCAGAAAAATGGAATATTCTTCATATATTATTCACGGCTGGAGCTCAACAGGTAAACTTGAATAAATTCCCCGTCCGATGACAAAGCCCGCTCACAGTCGGACCACGTTTTTCATAAAGTGTCGGTCCTGTTATACATTTTTTATTTGACCATTTGCTACCAACTGCGTTGTATGAAAAATGGATCGTAACATCGTACCCTTTTCTCGTGTGTGTGTTTTTTTCTGAATAAATCATGTCATTAAATTTTAATAGTCACTGCAAGGCAAGCCGGGTTAGTTAGATCTTTTGTTGGTCAGAGATTTGGAGAATCCTTTGAGTTGATTGTTACTATTTAAGGCCATTGTGGTCTTTGATGGTCAACTCGAGTAAATGCCGACTTAATTTCATTAATCGAGCGCTTTGTACGAATTAAGATTTAATTGAGTCAAGCTGACTTTTGTAGGCATTGTTGGTTGGATGCCTTTCAGAGGATAATACGAGGAATGTCAGGCATTCTCGAAGGTGTCTTAATGACGAACACGTGTTTTTTGAAGCACGCGTCCTTTCCTCGTTCATCTTTTTGTTAACTTCGGTAAAATGATAAGCGAGAATTATGTAAAGTGTCTATTTACTTAAATCCACTGCAATACAAAGTGAATAAATTAAATATCTTACCGAAGGTAGGTACGAACCTGTATATTCTAGTGTAGCGATATTTATTAAAAGCAAATCCAGTATATATTCTACGACAAAGTTTAAGATTATTCTACGTAATAGATATATTGCAGTGACATTTCTAGGTGATAGACGAAATTAACTTGCAATATTAAAATACTAAGATTTTTTCAGTTTTAGATGTAGCTATTTGAGACATGATATCTGTCATAGTTATAATCTGTGATAACTTTTGTTATCATGGCTTATCTGTGGTACACTTCCTCTTCCTTTTAAATTGTCAACTGTACCTCGGTACAGTAAAAATTAATGAGTCCAAATTCGTCTTTTATTTAACTAATTATGTTGAGAAGTCGATTGAATTCCAACAGTAAGCTCATTTAAAGTTAATTAATTAATTCTTCACAACCTTTTATTATTTTCTTAACAGTATAATGATATAGGTATGCCATATCTGATTATACATTAGCTTTATGACTGAGTATCGATAGTATGTACAACAAGGAATCCTGATTAGACATATTCTTAAAAATTTATAAGATATACAAAATTTTGTATTTCTGACATTACTTAACTATGGACTTCGTAGGTACTAAATTAAATAGTTTCTTAAAGAAATATACACTTACAGCCCAATGGTTTCCCGCACAGGGAATTCAAATCTTCATGTAGGTACTTCTAATTATCGAAGTTATGTGCCAACCGTTAACGTCATTACTTACTCCTAAATAATGATAGTAAATCCAAGTCGAGTTGTGCAATAGTTATGGATTGAGATGTAGTTAAATAACAGTAATATTATGCGAAATGTTATCATCAAATATTTTTTGAAAATTTTAGTTATCATTGAGGAAACAAGATACAACATGTAAAATTACATGGGAATTTATATTACGGGTCATAATTTGTGATACTTTTTATTGCGGGAAATAAATCGGAAATAATTGTCGCGGAATTTTCCAAAGCAACGCAAGAACAGGTTACTAATTGACATTAGGTAATGCAAGGCATTACTGACCTAAAAAATTGAATAGTGACAATTGAACGATCTTTATCAGGTTGAACGGACAAGTTTCAAATAAAGTAGATAATCCATCGAAAGAATAATAGAAAATAACAATCAAGGCAAACTAGTAAACATACTTTTTAAAAGACACTTGGGAGCATTTTCCGATGTCATATTTCTAAGTCTAAATATGGCGTTTGTTTTTAAATTAAAAATATTTCTATTATAAAATCATATTTAGCTGAGTATTTCATGTAACTTACGACCACCATATATTAAACTTGTACACAAAAATGCTGAAAAAGCTTTAATAAAAACTTATCATCGACACGTATTTGACTTTCGTGGATGCCAT
>DWPT01004263.1:0-13441 GCA_018251895.1 Agathymus mariae mariae
ATGTAAATCACGTTCTTCTAAAGTACTATCTTCTGTTTACTAGTACGACTAGATTTTAGATACTAGTACGACTGTACTGGAAAATATTAGTTGAAGTGTGACGTCACATCAGCAGTTAATATCAGCCAATACTCCGATAAAAGTAACGAGTTTCTTACAATCGGTTGTTGTTGGTCGTTCATGCCCCAGGTGAACACTATTTTATGTGAATAAATATAAAGTGAGGGTATAAAAAAGATAGCGTACTAGTAGGTAGATTGAATCGCTTCGCTTCAGAAAACACACGCCTTACGTTGACATGTGTACCTACTACTATCTAGTAATGGAACCTGAAACAATCCTTATTCATTTTTATCAGACCCTAGTAACGCGCCCACGTCTCGCTTCAAGAAAAACACGTCTTGCATTTAGAAGTATCACCCGTATTTTTTAGTATTTCCTTAGTTACATGACTTAGTAACAAATTAATTTTTTGCTATAGCTGCATCCACAATGTCAAATTAAAATAACATAATGTTCATATATTATTTTATTTCCTATCCCGAGTTAAGAGATTCCCGAAAAAAGTATCCTAGATTATGCCTCCTAATACAAGCTACTAAAAGGCCAAGAATCATAAAAATCTGTTCAGTGGTTCCACATTCAAAGATCAAAAGAAATCATGTTTTGATTATTTATTTTTTTATCGATAACAAAATCATGTACATTAAAATTTCCAAAAAAATATTTACATACGTATAAATGTAGATATACCTGACATGTGGGTATGATTATATTTTTAAATAAGAGTGATCAAGTAATTGTTGTTCATATCGTTTTTCTTTATTTTAAATATATATCTTTTAATATTCACCCAGTTTGCAATAAAATTTCGACTTAACATTGGTTTTTACATATTACATACGAGTATCATTATATTTATTCTATCCAAACTAGTCATAACTAGGATTCCTGTGCACTAGCCCAGCCAATACTTTAATAAAAAAGGTCATGGATTACTGTACGAGATTATAAACTTGCACACGTGCTAGCAGTGAGTGTCGTTGGCTGGTGGTGAACCCACATCACGTTATTCGGTGTTTACATTAAATCATTTTGAAAAACCTCATACGAGAATTTTCAGCAAGAAGAAGAATTTTTTTTTCTGTTCAGCGTTACAGTATGCACATCTATGCCCTACCTAGTGTCAAGTGTCAAGTGGCCAGTGGTGATATTTTTATATGAATAGCTTATTAACGAACAAATATGATGCCAGTATAAAGGGTAGCAGAGGACTGTCTGATGACTGACCCTCAAACATTGCAACTGAAATACATCAATAATATTCTACGGATTGTTTATTAAAGGAGGGTAGTAGATAGCCTTGCGATTGCACACGTGAGTACCTTCAAGGTTCTAGGTACTAGGTAGGTATTAGGTAGTACAGAGAGCAGCAACTTGCAATAGAAGACAGCTACTGGCTCATCCACTGTTCTACACAGTACATCGTGAACAGGCGAGGATAACTTACAATCACAGATCTATGGAATCCATGAACAAATGATTTAGGTAGTGATTTTTTTGCTCATTTGTTATTTTCATCGTTTCCTTTATCTGTCACAAAAACAAGGCTACGAAACGTAGTGATTGCTGGTGGAGCGGTAGTATGTAATGCTCCAAACAAGTTGTAAAAATGGTTCGTCATCGATGTGCTAAATATTTTATAAACACGTATTAAGACTCCACGAAGCACTCCAGGGCATAGATGTTGAATTAAATTATTTTATGAAGTGAACCACTTATACCTAAATATATAAACTCATCACAAGTAATAACCGTCGTACTGGTGGCCTCGCGTCTCCTCTTACACACTGAGGCGTGTAGGCCAATGTCCACCACACTGACCAAATATTGATTAACAGGCTTAACACACTTTTAATGTTTATGCACGATGTCTTCTTTTACCGAAACAAATGTTAATTCTAATATGCACATATGACTTATATACTCCCGTATATATAGTTAGTTATAAATGCCTAGTTTTACACTCTCTACACTCTAAGAAATATTTGCAAGTACCTTCCAAAGGTGGATACCAAGTCGTTGCCTAACCACTGCTGCTGTACGCTAATGAATGCGCCTTAAAATATTGCGTCTATTTGAGCCATAGAGTTTTATTATTTTTTGATTATAAATATTATAAACTTTGTTGCACTTACAGTAGGTAAAGCAATAAAGTACTTGTATTACAAGCTGTCGCAGAAGAGAAAACGTCAGTGAGAGACGTCGAACGCGCATGAAATAATGATAAATGTTGCTTAGCTTCTCAACGGTTTGCCACGGAGTTTACTATTAATGGATGTTCGTAAAGCAATTTAAATTTTGAAATATTAGTTTTTTACTTACTGACCAAATAACTTTTTTAAACAATTTTATAAAAATATATATCTACCTTTTCAATTCCACCCCGATACTGAAAAAAAAATACATTTATTTTAAAATTTTGTAAGTAATTTATAATATAAACAATGAACAGGAACATAAATACAATAATAAATGCATTGCCGTCTTTTACATTTTTGGTAGATCTGCAGCAGAGCCAGTTAAAAAGCTGGTACACAGCGTCTGTTCTGGCTTGCAACGCGTTGTTGATGTATTAAAGATTAAAACTATCAGTGGGCCATGGTTGCTATTTACCATCGATTAACCCGTCTGTTCTAAAAAAGAGCTTTTTAAATTGTTTAAGCGCTTTTGTCTCATTCATTTAAATCTACGATCGTGTAATATTTAGTTGTTCACAATTTACTAACAATTGCCATGCGTACCCACTGTTAGACTTTATGAATATAAATTTGCCTCTACGTTTTAATACTGTTAATATAATCTAATGTAAGTGGTATAAAGCCCAGCAATTTATTGCGCCATTACACAGTGTTGCCACCTGGAAAACTATGTTGTTATTAGATCCAGTGTAATATATCACTACATTTTGAAAATTTTTATGATGTAAATACCACCAAATTATGCTAATTATTTTTTTATGTAATAAATGTGAATGAAATGGAAAAAAGTTATATGTGATTGAATAACAACAGTAAAAAGGGCACAATTTAAATTCAAAATTTTGTGTTGTAAGTTATCTTACAATACAATGCACCTTTAACAATATTATGGCAAATTCTCAGGTTTCCTCACGATGTTTTCTTTCAACTAAGCAGTTAATTAGTTATCAATTTCTAATACGGAAACTAGTGTAATTAGCGGTTCGTACTGGACTCGAAGCAAGGACACTCGTACAGGAACAACATTAAAACTAGGCTATCATTGCGATTGTCTTAAATAAATAGATTTCCACTTGTCTCTTCTAGTATCGATACGTCATCGAGGTGCCAATCAGCCGCGTGCCCAATACAGGTCACCTCGTCTGACAGCAAGGTTAGACTTGCCGATTCCTTAATTGCTGTGACGTTTTGGTGCCACGTTTCGTATCAGACGCTGCTAAGTGCCGAGTAGTCATCTTTCGAAATCGATATGTGTTCGGGTAATTTGGCAATTCAGTCCAACATGCTTTCGTTTTATGATTAGCTAAGTTTTTACCTAATGTTCTTAAGTAATGTTGTTTAAAATTAACCATAGTTTTACTGTGTCCTAATTTATTATTTTAGCAAAGATTTATGAACATAAAATCGATCTTGGTATAAACAGGTTGTAAAAAAATGTTATTCTACCTATGCAACTTTATTGAACACGAGTTAAACTATTAGATATGTGTATATTTTGCAAGCTTGTTTTTTTATTATTATTTTTACATTTACCAGTTCGTTTATGTGTTTACCTGTACGGACGGCGCAATTTGCGTTCTCTTTCATTGTGCGCACTGCAAAGTACTGATAACTTGTCCGCGTCGGTGTTTCCGCCTTCTTACAATGTGGAGGTCTTTAAGAGGAGAGTATAGACTTTTATAAGTTAATGCGCACAACATCTTAGACATCATCACCACTTTCCATCAAATGGGAACGTCAAGCATTAACTTATTTGATAAAACAAAAAAAAATCAATCAACGTGTGATGCCTAGCTGGTACACATTAGGGATGTTATGGATATGATATTTCGGATCCGGATACGGATACGGATATATGAATAATATTTTACCGGTTTCGGTTGCGGTTATGGATATAAATTTATTTCGGATTATCCGATTGTTTCGGATAATTTCGGTTATGGATATTAGATGATTTACAACTTAGAAAAAATATATGTATTTACAAAGTTTGACTTTGTTTTCAGGTTTTATGTGGTATTATAATCACAAAAAAAAACAAATAAATTAATAAAAACTGTCTAAAATGAGACCGACACAACTAATCTTATCGGCTCGGTCAGCGTGACCTAGTCATAACGTGCTTTATTTAGTCTCGACCATTATCCGAAATTATCCGAAATATTTTTATCGGATTCGGTTACGGTTTCGGATATATTTTTATTTCGGATATCCGATAGTTTCGGTTACGGTTACGGAGCTGCATAACATCCCTGGTACACATAAGTCACATTTAAGTTGCGCTTAAACGAACAGCCCTGAACCCTTCAAAAACTACGGCGTCTTGCTGATTTGCTGAATCAGTCTAGTCGAACACGCCTTGAAATTTTTCTTTCCATTGGTAGACATTTCTTTCTCGTTTAAGTGATGAGTACCTACTGCCCATATTTTCTATGGTAGTAAGAAAATAACTTTCTAATCATAAACTGAGTTTATTAAGCATTTATAAGTTTTTTTTTTAAACATCAATTCTTTATTCGAATGATACAAGATTCAGCTTCAAGCAAGACAAGATTACCCAATATATGTTTGTATATTTTGGGGGTTTTGACATACTGCATTCCAAAACCAAACAATAACATGCTACTTAGAGCAGTCAATCGAAATAAAGAATAACCTTTCGATTGGTACATTAAATAATTTTTTGATGCTCCGAGGTTCAAGTGTCTATTTGATGGTTTAGCAATTCAGTTCACCTAGTTATCATGCATGAATCACCGGATTTATTGACGTCAATTTTATTTATCGTGACTAAAAATATGAAACGAAAATAACCTTATAGTTCAAACAACTTAATGTAATTTAAGCGTAATATCGAATAGCAAGAGAGCATTAACTTAAATATTTCGAGATCCTTGTGAAATGGTGTTGATTCCAGGTCAGAGTTCGAAATCGAGCGTGTCAGGATAGTATGATGCGCCCTATTAGTTTTTATTCATTAACTTAATCTTAGACCGTTTGTGAATAGTTGTCCATGTGCTTTATTTGAAAATTACATTAAAATAAAATAAAATTATCATAATAATAACGTTTACTTTTCACATTCAGATTTCACATTTCAAATTCGTTTGCTACTTCTATATCAATAAAAACCATGTCAAAGTTATCAGTCTGATCATTTATCCTAAATACAAACAATTTCTACCACAATCACAAGAAGCAAAATAATTTACTGAGAAGGATTAAAAGGAAGATCTGAATAGGAAAGCAAAGAAGACTGGATAAGACCACTGGAAATACGATATTAAAAATAAAGTAACTAAAACTGCGAATTTAAATTTATTTTTATGCTTAGTTAACGATTGTGAAACTACAAATGTAAATCAAAAAAGATTTTTGAACTTATATTTCAAATTTACGCATGTCATCCAAGTCTAAATGTTTATTTTAGGCTCGCCTAAAGAGGGTAGTTTCTGAATAAATTACTTCAAAATCTATAAAAAGTGTTTCAAAACAAAATTACTTGGGTAAAGGTATCTCATTCACACATTAGTGACGCTGCTCGCCACGTCGGACGGTAATTATTAAAAAGTTACGTCCTGATCTCGTTCACCTTTTTCATTTTTATATATTTGAGGTTTTTTTGTACTTTTTGTTGTTTTTAAATTCGGAGTGTCGCGAGTTAAGTAGTATTTATGCGATCCCCTGCAGTGCGGAGGCGCTTTGGCGAGCTTTTAGGAATTGTAGCGCGATCAGGTAATTTTTATAATATAAACAACCGAACGAATTAACGAATTATCTGAGCAACAAGCTGTAGATATTACTACTATCTATTTATCGATGTACTTACGTTGACCTGATTATAATCAAAACTATAAACCGTTCAAATGCTGTTAGGATTCAAATATAGGATGTAACTTTTTTAAATGTACACTATACACAAAAGTCCGAATTTAACTCTTATAATATTTCATATTATAAATAATCGAAAATATTTTCTCTTTCATATGCAAATATAAACTATGGATTTTCTCATACGTTTTACACGAAATTTATGATGAGAACGTATATATAAATATTATATATAGAACATATAGATATTGTTTTTTTTATTTCAGACTTAGTTGTTTCAAAATAAGTGGAACGGGAGTTGTCAATTTTCTTGCATATTCCTGAATATCTTTTAAACTTCTTATTCCAAAATTCTAAAAAAATTATATCCATGTCCCTCACAGCGATCCCGTTCACTTGACAAAAATATTTTTCGATGATCTAATCTATCTCGCACAACTAGAAACACAATAACTTCTTAAGTTTTAAAAGTTAAAATTGTATTTTACTATATCTACACGAGCCCAACTCACACTGAACCGGTTTATTACACAATATTAAAATATTAAATACATTTAAATATTTAGTAACACTTATATCGATGAAATCAACCAATATGATCTGTTGTGATGATTTCATGTAGTTCATACTTGTGAAATGACAGAATAAATTATAGAACTAACAGACGATAGTTTGTCAATGTTCACAATAGTTACTTGCTCATACATCAGTTCAGTCTTAATGAAAACGGATAATATGTAGCTGAAATGTTTAAAATAATAGAAGACTCGATTTAAAAATAATACAGTATAGAACAAGATAATGTTGGTCATGGTTTATATCATGTTGCCGACGACCACGTACACAATTTGATAGTGACGGGTTTGCTTGACCTACCAAGACAATTATCAAAATGTTTTACGTTTTCCTCATACTTTTTTGAAGGAAAGAAGAATCCTTACAGTACTAATATTATTCTGCAGAAAACTCTGAACTTCATAACTTCCTTTAAATTAATGGAAACTTGTTTCGGTAAGGAACAACATCTTAAAGATTGCATAAATGAGATCTCTAAGAGGTATTAAAAGATTTGTGAAATATAAAACTTTTCTTGGCCACTGTGACGACCTTTATTCACCTTTACATGTATCGATTGTGTTCAAAATTTTGTAAGAGGAAATAATACATGAAATTGACTATATTTTTAACACTTTCAGACCAACATATATATATATTTCAGTACATTTATTAAATATCTTATCGATTAAGAAAAATTAGCACCAATGCCTGCCACCGCTTAACAGCAGAGCAAAAGCATAATTGCGTTATTATTCACTTATTTTAAAAATAGATACATTTTTTTTTATCACAACTTACTATTACATTCCTACACATATTAAAATATAGATCAGGAAGCCCTGATTTCTCTATCCAGTAAATAGAAATGATATACAGTCTACTGGACACATTTTTCATTATTTTACCTGCCTTAATTTAACATTGAAACGTTACAGTGATCTCGGTTCTCGGCCACCGATATAAATCCTTCGTGGACACTTTGAAGCGGATCGCCAAAGCTAATTCTGTTGTGATTAATGCTCCTTGCACATTTCCACTCTAGCTCATAACTGCCAACTTATTCATACATCTTTGTAACTTCCAAAAATTGTAAACTGAACTTTATAACCTTGTGATTGGGTTGGGAATGTTTTTGAGCAACTACAGTAAATGTTGCTTATTTGAATACGAAGTACGACTTAAAAGTAATTCGCTACTGCCCGCTCGCGTTTCTCACGCAACAACTAACAATTAAATGTGCGGGAATAATTTATACTACACACTACTTGTAGTTTGTTTTGGAACACTAATCTTAATTCTAAAAGTCCACTTAAACTGAGGTTTTATTCTGCTTGAGGCTTTTAGAGGTTCGTCTAAACGCTAAAGATGTCCAGGAAGTAAACATTTTTAAATACAATTCTTAATATCTAAAATGCAATATAATTCCCAAAAGCTAGTGACAATTTGCAATACGCATACAAAACCTAAAAGATTTGTGTCACCCAAGTGACCACCCAGGTGGATGCTAAATTCCAAACAGTTGGTAGCACTTCAGCTTATTAATGGCCTGCAGTCCAGAACGCAGATCACTTGTCGCCAATACGGATGTCTGACACGCACTTCATCCTCATATTCCTCCCAGTATGAAGCTTAAAAACGTGAAATATTTCACTAGTGAACTAATACAAAAATGCTATGATTTTAACATACAACAACAATACGTTGGCAACGATTCCAGTAGAATAAATTTGAGGACTAACGCAATGACTGATCGCTCGGCACTAGGGCGGGAATAATGATGTCATTAGCCACGGCAGCTTTTGGTTTCGTTAACAGCACAACTTAATCGAATCTTGTTACAAACATTCAGTCTTATAACCTATAACTATTCAATATTAAAATGGTACGAACTTGTGTTTCTGATTCTTGTTAACAGTTAACATGAAATATCTGTCGAAGATTAAAATTGCCTAAACGTTTCCGTTCAATTTCAATGAAATTATACTTTGTACTTGTATAAAGGCAATTCTTCTATCGAGACACTGACTTCTTACGAATATGTAGGTACTAGTACTTTCACAATTTCAAATAACTCAACTCACTTATGCAATCTCGGTCGTAAAATATAGTTAACATCGCTCGAGTTTCTAAGAAACGCAAAGCGACATTACTACGGATAATTCGATCAGTATCAGTATATTTATCTGCATAATCGAATAGAAAACGAACATTTATCATAAAAGCGTACCCTTCGACGTCCCTTTGCTTTTCTCGACGTAATTTCATATAAATTACTTAAAATCAAAAGGGAAATTAGAGTCTACGACTAATGTGCCATTCGCATGACGAACGGACGCCTTTACGTAACTTATTATTTTATTTTATTTCCCATTTTTTCCGTCGTCTGTGGGCGGTGTACGTTTAACTGTAATACGTCAACACGCTTCCGATGGTTACGATAATCGTTCTGGTAATTATCGGTACCAAATTACTTCTTCTGTTTGGGTTGAATGGTATAGTTCACACGATTATATTAACGAACAAAGAAGGTTCGAAGTACGCTACAAGTGATCTCTCGAAATAGATTGTTTAAGTTTGATTAAAATTCTAGCACCTTCAAAGCAATAACCTAGTTGTAGGTCAGTTGACAAAGCTGTGCAAAGCTAAGCAGTTTCGTCAATGTCTAAAACACTTAAATATTTAACATTAATTAAGAGAACTCGTTTTCCTTTATAAATTAGTAACTGTTAACTAAATACAAAATTAAATGTACACTTCGAACATTAGCGCGTGTCAGTGTAACTATTTTAATTCTAATGAGTTTAATATTACACGGTGTAATGTCGAACTTCATTTCGCTTACACGAAGTATTAATAGATACATAGATACCTCCATTTATTACTACCACTCAACATGTGTAAGTTATGACGGGTCCAATACTTGGGTAAGAAATAAGGCGACCATCATTTTTCTACACATTGGATTTTTCTGCATAAGACTATTGAATAAATATTATTGCATATATTACAGTTAAATTTCATATATGTATTTGATACTTCTATATTTTTCTGTACTACGACATTTTTTTAATAAATTTAAACAACATAAATTAAAAAAATCGTTATATATATTACAAATCGTAAGTGGAAAATTAAAACACTTAGCTGCGTATTTTAATAATAATATTTATTGATATTAATCATTTTCGTGCAAAGTGGATGTCATCTAAGTACAATAACCATTTATTTACCTTTAATCATCATCAATAATTAACATTTATTTTATTGTCAAAATAAATATTTTTCGAATATCAAACCAAATATCGATTAACATACGAAAGCGTATCCACGTGCTCTTTAGCTGTTCCTCGGGCTAGTAGGGAGACGTCCGTAATATTACACAAGCGATATAGTTACATTAGTAACAACCGTATCCTAGGTTGATTGACGTATGGTTTTAGGCAGCTAATGTAATTACATATCTTAACGGAATTTTAATAGACAATCGCTCATTGCCGGTCCCCGATACACCTCTGGCACCACATTATTACTTAATCAATAGTGAATGTTTGACACTCTTCGACTTAGTTATTATTTCGAACTTAACGTTTTATTAGAGGTCACTGCTGAAAGTCTATGATGTACATAGAATAATTAATAATAATAATTAATCTTCACATACTTACACACTTAGAATACGATTAGGTAAATCGTAACGTTGATGCTTTTGACTCTACTACATGGATCCAGGTACCTGTCCACATCTGTGCGCTCTAAAACTCTGTGTGCTCGATCTACTGGACTGAACTTCGTAGCCTGCAGGTAGGTTCTTCTTCCACTACATCAAAATTCATCATCAAAATCAAAATTTGGTAATAGATTGTAAAAATAAGGAGGTTCGTGTGTGCATGTATTTATTATGTATTTACTATAAAGTAATATTTTATTTAAATTCATTTTCGGTTTTTAGTACTTACCATTTAGTAGTTTCTCTGCTTGAAGTTGATTTAATTTTCATTTTACATTTTTTTATGTCATTTCAAAATATATCCTCGCCAGGAGTCGCGACCGGAAACCTTCGTTCAGTAAGGACAGCCACTAACTGTGCCGCATGCTATAGTGGATAGTTATACAAAAGTTTAAATAATCATTGCTAAGATAAAGTCATCGCCGACGCGTTGGTGACCTTGATAGAAGCCGGACGTCTGCTTGTTAGCTGGCTTTACGATACTGCGATGCTATAATAAGGGCAGCAGCTTGCCACCTAGCTAAAGAAATGTACAATAATGCACGAGCATCATTAAGAATTAACTGGGTGATGGACCAGCCTGGAGGTCCAAAGCTTAGTTACCAACCAAACAGTGATACGAGAGATCTAGTGACACTGCCTGACCCATTATTCAACAAAGAGCATCACGAACAAGTTTGGACTTTTTTGATTTAAATAGCCGGCAAACAAGCCCGTGCGAGTAGGTGGTCACCCTCGCCCATGGACATTAGTAGTACCAAAGGCATCAGTAATAATAATAATAATAATCAGTAAAAATAAAATCAAATTCCAGACCATGTTCATTCACAAATACGGTAAATTGGCCTATCTTTAATCCAATGCAAACCGCTAATTTTACTGAGAATCATTGAAAATTTTCAAAAGGAACCAGCTCTTTTGGTCACACACAATCAATAACTCTATATCCATAAGGAGAGTGTTCTTTTTACGTTGTATGTTTTGCAGTGGGTTTTTGCAAGCATTTAATTTTGTGTGGACAATGAACGTTTGAAACCGGCTACCTGGCACTACCTTCCTAGAACACCGTAATAGCGAAATCACAGAAGAGGAGGTAATCCTCTCTGCGGAACATTCGATCTGCAAAGATAAATTGATATTTTAAAACTATACTTAGGGTTGGCACAATGTGAAAATAATAAATTATTAATTAAAGGATATTAGGTGAATAGACACAGCATAGATATCCACATATGAACATTATTGTGTTTTCATACTTAGCTTCATGCACTGTGCATTTGCTTAAAATATTCTAAGTAATTGGGTTTTATTAATAAAATTAAATAAATTACAATTAAATAAAAACTTGTTAAATACATGACGAAGCAGTCTTATTTTTTTTGTGATTAGATTATCAATTTCTTAACCATATTGGATCACCAATACGAACGACGCATATATTGATAATAATACCCTTTTTCTAGAAAATATTTTTAGTAGTGCAGTAATAAAATAGTGCTCAGGACCCTAGAACAAGAATATTCAAAAGCAGCCTTATAATTTACCACGCTCATATTGGCAAACTTTTGCAATACAGTGATACAGATGACTAACTTTTAGAATTTTGGTAAAATCTTAGTTTGGGAATTTTTTAGCACAGTTCAGTAGACAATATAATTTATGTTTAATATTCTATAGCCCTACGTTTAGAAACTTTTATATATTAAATAAAAATTGGAAACTGATAACCGCCAGGTGCAATTAAAACTGACCAATGTTATCTTTGCAAAAACTGTTGCTTGAAACCATGGTTGGTTACACCCTTTGTCCTCCCTAAGATTGTTAAGAATACTGACTGCGATTCATAATTAGTCACATAGGTTTGTTGTTCGTAAAAGCTAAATCCTAAACGCTCCCTGTTAACACAAAACCACAAGCTTGGCCACGCTATATAAAGCAGTGTGTCAAAAAAAGTACGTTAAAAATCTCCCATCGCGCCAGCCCTGCCTGCATTTTCGACACCGCCAACCGATTATCAATTTCATCGAGCGGCGTCACAAAGTCTGCAGCGCGCCGGAAGGATTACCTCGCTTTTTGCGGATTAGTGAAACAAGGGACTCTACCTGCTAGACTGCCAATGAACAACCCTATGTATCGTTGTTTAGTTAGTTTATTTGTTGCCATTATATTAACCGGTAACAGATTATGTAGCAAAGAATTATCAAAATAGATTAATGATATTTTAATAATGATCTCGGTTGTTCGATGTGGCGTCTAAAATCAAAGGAAAATGCTGAAGACTAATCGAGATTGGTTGAGAAAAACCTTTCACCCTTTAAATGTCAATACTATTCCATCCAACTTCGTGTTGTATCTATTATTACGAGAGGTTGACATATCGTTAAATGCAAGTATATATTTACTATGAAAACAATTATTCCTAATAAGTATAACATGTTTAGTTTTCTTCTTCTAGACACAAACGCAACTTAGATTAAGATTATTTGTTATTTCCAGAAGATAGAAAACAGTAGAAATCAACTGATGTCATGTACATCTCTATACACTACGTGCATGGCTCCGATTTTCCAGTCTTTACCTTTCACATTAAGTCACACTACGCCTATCATACGTATAATTGACCATAATGAAATGACAAAATATCCGAGGTGCATAGGACACGAGATACCGACCAATTACTGCACTCGCGCGGTTGTTTATCAGGCGAGCTTACTCATCTTAGCGTTCAATTCACACCATCATCTCACAAGTGTCGGGAGAGACGTAAGCGTCGTTTTTTTACGCACCGCCCCGAGATGTGATCTGAGAGCGAGTTCACATTAACATGTTAGATACAACGTCACTAGATGGGAATGTTCTCAGCGCACTTCCCTGTATCTCGGTCTCCTTTTAAAATGTGGGTTCTGTTCGAATCTTCAAGGAAAAACTCTTGGTAATCACATTGGAATAACTGCTTTATACAGCATACATAATTCAGATGTTGCTTACATTTCACTAAACATTCACAAATTAATACGACGATAGTCGAACACGAAGAATAACGAAGATTACCGAGGGCCATTTG
>DWPT01004264.1:0-13441 GCA_018251895.1 Agathymus mariae mariae
TAGTTGAATGAATAAATTTTGATCAAGTACGCGGACAGTATGTTGATACTAGTTGAATGAATAAATTTCGTTCAAGTTCAAACTGGCTTTTGTTGACTCTTCCGACATGGGGGGAGTATTCTAGGCCACCCCAACTTGGCGAAAAGTAACATTAACACCGAAATATTTTTAACTCTCATAACATTTAATGATATCATCGTTGTTAAAACACCAGCGAGGGATTAGACGAACAAATCAAACCAGTTGCGACAAATAGTAAAAATTATGGTGTTTATTGAAGCTCAAGGCGTGTTAGCCTAATGTTAAACGGTTGGCCTTACGGAATCAGGATTTTTAACGAAAATCGAAATTGGTTACGAGTGTACAATGTGTGTGTGTATTAGAATGAATTTTACTTCCTTCTGTAAAAATAAATATGAGGAAGGCAGCAATAAATTCTATGTCATGATGTCAAAGACGTTTGAAATGTCGTTATTGTCAATTGGCCAACACTGTGGAGTAAGGTCTTTACCACTTAAATTAATCAGAGGAAACACGAGTCAGAGAATATAAATAAAGTATTTTATAACTTTTTTATTTATGGGCGGATTGCAATGAAACGAACATTGTAGATTAAGTGATGCGTACTGCAATACATTAGTGAACAACACACCAAACACCTTAACGAAATCAGTTAAGCCGTTTCTGAGGTTAGCGCGCACAAAGGCACAGACAAACAAACAAAAATGCTAGCAACTATTGTTACTACTACTACCAATAGTTTTCCTAATATACCCCCTCATACATCAAAGCGATTAGTTAAAATTTAATTATATGTATATACCCTTTGATCGCTGTTAACCACACACCAGGCAGCTCCCTCGTAATAAACGCGTGTGAATCCACAAGGCCGCACTACGAAGACAATTAAATATTTTCGTGTATTAACAATATTGATGTGTGTATTTGTAATTACCTTCATTTCTCATGATTAATGTTACGAGCACAACGGTAATAAGGTATTAGTTGCATTGCATTCGTGTCACGATAACAGACGAAAACGATGTTATTTCTGTGAATTACTAATAACCCGTTGTTTAGTAGCAAAACGGTTATCATGCAGTTTTGTACATCTTTTAAAAATATTTCCAATATATAGTAATAAAACCTTGCCCGTAAATCAGTATCTGTTGGTAAAAACTACAGGAAATCTTCTACAGTTGCTTTTAAAATAATCGGGTTTTGACAAACAGACATAAAGACAGTTACTTTGCTTTATAATATGTAGTAATGTTGGAATCAAATTACATTCTCATAGCCCGAATCACGCGCAGCAAAGAATTGTGTCAATGTGACATATTTATGAAGTAAAACGTTTTTATGCTCGATCAAAATATACAGTTAGAAAAATTTCATGAATGTTTATCTTTAATAGAATTGATAATATATTCATAAAAGACCTGGATTCATGTGGATCTCACCAAAGGAACGAAAACAATTTTCTGATACACATACTGCATATTGAGTCCTTAGTTGAGCTCAACAGAGAACCCATAGTACACCCCGTAATGATGTAATTAATTTAATTTAAAGCAAAAACACTACAAATTTCGTGAAATCAGTATCGCTTATTCTTTAGCGGTGAACAAACATGATAATAAACGAATTCAATTAATATGACAAGTGCGGTGTTTTCAGATATTAAAACGGATTGGAAATTTATTGGGAAATCATTACTTGTTGTGAGAGTACTTTATTTCGTGTTTAATTATGATCAGTTACAAAGTTCGATTTCACCTGCATGTTGACCTTATGCCTTGAGTTTGAGTATAAAAGGGCACATTGTGAGCTCGTGTCTCCTTACCCATCTTTGCGAATAGATATATGATATGATAATAATATTTAAGATTTATGTAATTATTATTAATGATATCATTTTCACCTGTAACATATATGAATACTCGGTCTGTATGGCAGACTGACCGATTTATGTGAAAGCCGTATTGGGGCAGCCTAGAACTAGAATATTCCTCTCAATCCCATGCTGGCAGAACAGGGTGTCGTCAGAGACAGAAGCCAGCCTGCTTGGTAGTAAGGCTTCGGGCGACGGTGACCACTTGCCATCAGGTGCGCCGTCTGCTCGTTTAACATTAAAAAAAGTTGCGCGCTCATTTGCATCTGCTGTACAAACAAAATCTTTCCGCCATGCTTCGCTAGGTACCGCTACAATCCGAAATGCTTCGGTCCACTGCGCTCCGCTACAGTCCGTTATACTCGTACTTCGTATCATCTGGCTTCAAACTCTTACGCTTATTGTTATATTTAACTGTAGCTGACGGAAGACACTGGAATGTCAAAAACATCGCATGGTACATTACGCTCCATAATTACATTTAGGTATTGGAGTAAATTTATTTTCACATTAATTAACCTTTATAAAATTTTCCGTTAATTGTGCCTTTATGAACCTTAAAGACACCGAAGCCTTACCTATTACATATAAATTCTTATTTTTTATTACGTATCATCAAGTTCATTCATTAATTTAATATTTACGTTTAGTTGATGATGAAGCTGCGTGCGAAAATATCCGGATTCAATATCCGCTTGAGTCAGTTGTTGATGTAGATTGACATTATATTTATTATTCATATTTTTTTATATTTATTATGTTTACTATAAATATATCATCATATATCTACGTAATGAGGTTCTGTCGAGCGCAGCTCTCCAGTATTTGTACGACACCACTGACAAATATGTCCACAGGTAGCACGTATGGATATTGGTAGCGTTAGTAACTTCAAAGCTTGTCAATATCGTGTGCTCAGTGAGGCTTCGCGATGCACTTGGACAGGTTGTTACGAGGATATTGACGAAGGGCTATTACTGAAATGTATTTTGTGATATATTTTGACTTGAAGGAAACTGCATCTAATGAACGTCGTTTTTGCTTCTTTTACAATTTCCAAAGTGGTATTTTTGTGATACACGTCACACTTTACTCTTTGGGAGTACTACAGTTAAAACTGTTACAGTAAATGCAATTCTGCTTAATTTTAAAAATTCTTCTGACTATATATATCATAAAATTTTAACTTATCGCTTTCTGCACATGAAGAATATATGAGAAAAACTGCTATTAGGGGCCTTTAGGAACCTAAAATAATAGTTGTTACGATTTGTGTCTGTTTCTCTATGCGTTTGTGCGCGCTAATCTCTGAAACGGCTTAACCGATTTCGATTTGGTTTTCATTAATTTATTGCAGTAAGCATCGCACAACAATTAAAATTAGTTTCATTGAAAATTTCGTTCATAAATGATTGTCTGATGTGGTCGTGTACTCCAAAATATTTACTTAACACCATATTATTTTCCAGAAATATCAAGAACAAAGACAAGTTCATTAAGCCAGGCTGACCTGGCAAATAGTTCCGAATTGCAAATGTATTCAGGAATATTTAAATGTAAGACTCGTGTTTTTCATATAGACTTCCTTTAAAGTATAGGTAGGTGAAGAAAGATTTACCTATTTCTACGATATTTTAAGCTCAGTAGGTTCATCGCCTTAGCTAAATATATTTTTTTTTTTGTGTTTTATTCGATATCTTATACACTTTAATAACTTTAAAGTGATATTTGCGTGCTTCAATTAAATTATAGTATAAAATATATACAAATCATTAAATTAATTGCGTAAACCAGGTGCGACATATGGAAAATAGACCGTCGCTATCGTCTCATATCTGCCGATAAATACACGGAACATGACAGACGAACGGAATGTGAATGTGGAAACAGGAACAATAAATATAACTTATTGAAGTTAATAATTAATGGCAAAATTAAAGGAAGTAGAGGTCCTGGTAGAAGAAGAATCTCATTGATTGGAAGTATAAGAGACTGGCTGAGGGTTAACAGCACAGATAAGTTGGTTTATGTGGCTGCTGATAAAAGATGTATTTACAAATATCGCCTACCACCTTGATGGAGATGGCACGAGAAGAAGATTGAATACCACATATATATGTGGTCTTATGGACCATGTACATGTATATACATGTACGTATAAATGTATATATAGTGTTCATTTTTAGAATCTAATAAACTCTATAAATAGCTCGTCTTCACTGAACTGTACGGACAATCACGAAGGGTCATCGACGGATGATGAGGTGTTACATGTGAACCGATATTTGTACTAGATAAATTTGTTCACAATTTTCTTTTGGCTCAAGTTACTCAATATTTACATACCGAATTAGATAGTGATGTAAAAAAAGATTTGTGTATCGAAACTATGCCAAGAAGTGGTTTGCTCTTAAACCATCATCATCATTAAAAATCAGTCAACTTCGGGTCGTAATCGAAGTGAACGCAACTTCTTTTCTTTGTTCTTGTTGCGATTAATTTTTTTGTACACTTTCTATTAGGCACTTTTCTATATTAGAAGGTTTTAAAGATTTGCTACGATTGCCTATTAAGTATAATAAAGTAATATTTCATATTGGAATCGAATCTTGCTGATGTCCATGGGCGACAGAGACCACTTACCATCAGGTTTTTCTCCTCGACTAAGTAGGTTCAAAGTGCTCATTATGTTGTGGCGTATTGGAAAGACTATTGACCTATGTGACTCGCAATTTTGTTTGGAAATAGACTTTGACAAGACAATATTAATTACTTTTGGCTAACAATAACATTGATCAAGTTGTTCATGAAGTTTCGCCCCTAGTCACCCATCAAGTTCCCGAACAGTCCCCACGTTGTTTAACTTTGTCGATAACTTACTATTTGCATAACCCGTAGAAGTATTGCATATGTTTCCTCGACTGTCCCAAGAACAAATTTACTTTTACAAAATCATAATTGTACAGAGAGTTAGGTATTTGAAGATTGTCACGAACAATTTACTCATCATCGTTCCATACAAATGTATAAGACAGATCGCCGAGAGCTATATTCCTATTACGTTACGTTTCACCGTAGTGAGCGAACATAATTTCAGAATTTCCAAATAAATACACCTGGTAAATTTATTGCCAATGTAACCACCTTATTAAATTATACGTAACAGACAAGGTATTAAAACATTGGAGCTGGTGGATTTAGAAACAGACACCAGTCCGTTATCCAACTGACAGTCTATATGACAAGATGGCAACACCAACAAACCCATCCGGGATACCCGTTCCAAATAATATAATCTATGTGATAAAATAAAAGTATTTGAATTGAATAAATTAAACTTAATAAACAGTTATATTAAAATCATCATAACTTAACTATTTTCTCGCCAGGGAATTAAAGAACCTTAACACCAATCACAAGTACCGTTGTGATCAAACATGGCCGTGCGATGTTTAGTGGATTCCAACAAGAAGAACCTGGTGATAATGGATCGTCCGTTCATCAGCAAGACAAACCACAAATGGGAGAGGCTGAGTTGAACTCAAGAATGAATACAGTTACACCCCAATCAACTATAATCTAAGTTATTGAGGTTGTTGAGTGCTTACAGGAAATAATTGGCCTCGCTAATTTGCAGCTTCCTTGTAATGAAATGGATTCCATGTTCAAGAGGATTGTAATTATCATGAAATAAATATGTATTGAGATATAAATGTTTATTTTATCTATCAATATCTATCATCTAATTCTTTAACAGAGAATAACCATTAGAAAAAAAACAACAAGCGTTTGACTTATCATTTTAAATCACATTGAATCCGTTGCTAAAAGAGGGAATAGAGACTTCAGAAAAATAACGGATTGATGCGCGCACCAAAGATGTTGTATGTTTTCTTATACCTATATGAAATAAAACACACAGTCAATGTGACCAATTTTTTAAGTAAATTTAACCAAATTTACTTTTTTATTTACTAAATATAAAAAAAAAGATAAGGTCTAACTCGTCAAAAACGAAGCTCATTCGAGTATGGAGTCCGAATGCAATTTGGAGTCCAAGTAAAATCATCAATCAATGTGTAAGTAAAGAAAGTTGCCAACTTACAATGCTCCATATCTGTTCCTCGTTAGTTTATGGCCTTCCCAACAGATTGAACAATAATTGCGCGTGACATGTGTCAACATGACAACACGACGCAATTGAGCTTGATTCATCGGTGCATTCACCGCATATCGCCTGTTATATGAATTAATGTATAGTGCAATTCTAGATACAATGTTTAGTCTGTTGGCTCAAATTGTCCCAGTAGACTGCTACGTTGTACAAGAAGATGGCCGAAAACATCGGACTGTACTTTAAATTTATCGATATGTACATAATACATGGTAGATGTATATATTATGTAAATACACGTAAATAATAGATGTGTCTTATAAATATTTTATTTTTTATACATTTTAACCACTATTATTAGTATATTGTTACAACACGTATAATAAATACACCACTGACCAACACTACACTCTTATTGTATCTATAACAATTATCGGACAGCAATGATGGCCCGTTCTTCAGGAGCGTTCGCTTTTAAACTGTATCGAACGGTGGCGCCATCTATGTCGTTTGAAGAATGGTGGCACCGTAATTCAATAGCACAACTACATCATTCAATATTTAGGATGATATTTTAGTAGTTTAAGCCTTCAGCGCCAATCACTTCATAATTAATGAATTCATTTATGTAAAATATTCACATTATATCAGCACCTGTATGGCTGAATTTAGACATTTATCGTGTTATTATATTTTATGATACTAACAATATCAATATTCTTTACTATCTTGTCAGTAACGAAAGAGTTGTACTTGCTTCATGTTTGATATAAATATTTATATCCAGGAAAATAAAACTCTTCCATTGGATTTTCTTCGAGTCAATGTTAAGTATTCTAAAGGTAAGTTGTGCCGGATGAAATATAGCTCGCAGTACGATTTCTCATCTAGCTTATTTTATGCAGAAACTAGATAAAATGCAAAGTTCTATATATTTTCTAGGATTATGATTCTTAAATATATTCCATTTTTTAATAAAATTTGCTTCTCTTTTGAAAATTGGCTTTCTCATGTTATGAATATGTCTGGTCTGATCTGATCTGATCTCTGATCTCTTCTCAAAGACGTAAAATACGACAATTTACACTTGGTCAGATCGATACACTCAACCCTCAGAATATTTACAAATTACAAAAACAATATTGGTCATACATCAAATTAAAAGCATCATTAAAGCATAATAGTGGAACAGTTGCGAATTGTGCGAAATATATAAACCTTACGTCTTTACGTCTTTGAGATTATTACAAAGAACTTCTAGATATGTACGTTTCGTCATAATGTTTCCTTCACGCGAAACTAATGCTCATTTATATACTTTTTCATGTTAATAACTGACAAACGAGCAGAAGAGCTACCTGATGGTAAGTGGATGCGTTGTCGGCCAGTAAATGAGAACAAGAATGTACTGGCCCTCAACGGCTGACTCAAGCCGGAGGGTAGCAGCTAGTCAGACAGGCTTCACAGAAAGATATTAATATTAATGACTCAATAATAACAAATATAATCCTTACGCGAAGCTGGCTGGCTTCTATCGTCTCTTACGACACCCTTATCTGCCAACTTGGTATTGGGGGAAGTATTTTATCCCCAATACTGCCTAGATTGATAGGAAATAAGTGAATGAGCCATTTTATATTTTATATATAACCAATAACATGAGGATAGCAATCGATTACCACCTCCTCATCACGCTCTCATCACCAACAGGCCAACAGAAAAGACATTGGTGTGTTTATTAACTGAGTCTCTGACACTACAGATCAATAACTTTAACACATCACAGCTGGTTTTAACAATCGAAATTAAAAGAGTATCCAAAAACTAAAACAACATCACAATATGCTACTGCCCCGTGATATTAACACTGAGGCTTAGATTAAAGGAAGGTTGAAGCTCGTTACACGTCTATTCCCTTATTTCCTTTTATATTACTAAGGTTCAAGTGAATTGAGGTAAGGGTCAAGATATTGGTTTTACACACAATTTCACAATAATGTTCGAAGGTATTAATTAGAACATGGCTCGTTACGTCCATGTCTTTAAGTGGACAACAGGGTGGCTTCGTGACGGGTTGTAGAGCGCGTCAATCAAATCGGTCTATTATCATTGGCAATTGACGTTTCATTTCACGTTGCGTACATAATTACGGTAATACTTTTATTTATGTACGTACGGGTAAAAAACATATGTTTCTCTCGATGATAATTTTTGTTTTACCTAAACGGCACGTTAATGAAAAATAAAGGTATACTCAAATCGAGCGTGGAATAAACTCTACATAAACAAAAATATAAAGCTGATACTTGTATTTATAAACGGCACATGTGCTGTTAACACTACTAATTAGATTTTCAGAACAAACATATATTTTAAATTAACAAGCGCCTTTTAAATAATTAGCAATTAACTTTAAATGATTTTCGATTACCGTCTTGTTTACAGACTCAAAATGTGTTTGAGAGCTGAGGGCTGGCGAAAACAGTAATTAACCATTCTCTGATTTTATTTAGCTTGTCGATGTTGAGGTAACCGTAAAGCGAATATTTGTTTGAGATAAAATTTTATAGACTGAAATATTGTACTTGTCTTTAAAGTAACGAAATTAATTACACATACATATACGAAATTAAGATTATATAGTATATAGTGTATACAGTTCCGTATTTGTTTTGTTTGTGTATAAAGTAAACTTTATACACAAACAAAACGTTTCACTTTGGATATTTATTTCGCTTACGTAAACGGTTTCAAACAAATATTCATTAGATTTAACTATGTAAAACAAGATAATTAAAAAGCTTTGTAAAAAAACACTAAAATATTCGCAATTGTCTTAGTTTAATTTAAATAATGATTTATTGTTTATATTCATGTTACTATATTTCATATGAAGGTAACTTATGCTAAATCGAAAAAGATTTAGAGATACATAAATGAACTATTAAAAAACTTTTCTTCTTATATTCTAATAATTCTTGAGAAATAATAATTCAAATACATCCGTTTGAACACATGTTTGGAATATTTGGTCAGCTAGATATACTCTGTGCAAGTGTCAGTCATACGTCATGTCTGTCGTATGAATGCAGTATACTTACTTTACATTAGGCAATATAGTTTCGAGCGTAAAAATGCACGTTAGACTGTTTTTTTTTTAATATAAAACGCAAATGAATTTACTATCCATATGTTGTTTAGTGTCTATACACCTCATGAACTGCTGTAACACAAAAGGCGTCACAGACCAGTTGCCGTACAAACAAGAAGCAGAAAAAAAACCCAACTCAACAACAAAAACAGCACACACACACACACTCGATATAAATGTCAGTTAAAAAAAAATTCATTAGCCATTTTGCATTATTTAGCTCTCGAGAACCTGAAATTTTAATATCGAATTGGAAAATATGATTTACTTTCCCAAGCTGGTTGTTATAAATAGTGAATATTATATTTACGAGCAAGCTACGGGGATTACTTGATTTTTTTTTAATTTAATAAAATTTTACTTACATATGTAATTTAATGGGCGGCTGTAAATTATACACGTTTATCGCGTGTTCCATTTTGATTTTCGTTGTAGGAATTCTAGTGGTCCAAAAATATCAGGTGCACTACTTTTCTACACAAAGACACTGTTCATCTGGTGCTAGACCGCCATCACAGCTTTAATTTTAAAATTAACTATCACTACATAGAATATTTTAGGCAACCCCTACGAGTAAAACAACCGAACTAGATGGATTAGTATTCCTTGACTACCTCGTACTTCTCAGATAGACTCTAAACGAAAGCACTGTAGAATATAAATTATTGGAGCGCAGCGATGACATTTACCTCGAGGTCTTTAACGTAATAATGCTCTAGCGCACTTTGTCAGGTTAGCCGCCACTAATTTGTGGTGGTGATCTCTTGATGCTTATTGTTCAATTGCCAACAATACTTGGAAATATGTTTTTGTACGTATGTACGAACGCGACAGCCCGAAAACGCCTAAGCTTATTGTAACGCGATTTTTACATGATGGGTTAGACATGAAAAATTTACAAAATGCCTAATAATAACAAACTTTCTGGCGTGGTTACTCTTTGCGAAACTGATAATGATTTCACTGATATAAAATAAATTTATAACTAACTTACCCTTTGAAATAGTTACCCGAGACATTTTCTGAAGTTACCCTTTACAAAATTATAAGTTTTCTCGCAAGCACTCCACTCATCTCAGCGACTCGCATTTCCCCACAAGTTTAGTTAGATCGAGCATAAAGCACCGAATGTGGGAGAAAGTCATAAATATGAAATTTAATCAACTAAGAAGTAGTACTGCCATCACTCGTATATATGAAAGGGCCTTGTAATAAAACAATGCACTGACGTAAGAGAAAATGTCAGTAATGAAATTAAAATGTGGGTGTAATGAAAAAGTTTTCTAACTTCAAGCTCCGTAAAACATGTGAAAATGGTATGAGATTTCAAGGAATTGGAATAATTTTGTGGTTGCAGAAAACTAGCTGAAGTATCTATCAGCATCTGGTATTCGGTGGCCACTGTGGCTCAGAGAGATATTTAATAAGCTCAAATTTTGGACTGTAACGGACTCTAATGCTTTTGTAGTATAAAACAACCTCTGCTACTCGATGTGCTCTGCTGAAAAACACATGGAGCTATTTCAAATGTTCCCTTCTATTAGATTCTATTCTATTCCTCTTTGCAGCTAGCACCCAGTGTTTCTGATAAGGCGGCGGCAGACAGACCACCTCCAATTATCCATTACCAACACCAATGCGTTGCCGGCCGTGAAGGAAACGATAAACTTGCTTCTTGAATTTGAATTTAATTTGACGGTACTCATGCGTAATGCATATCAGTACACATGTAAATAAATGAATTTGAATTTGGTGGTATAGATTTGTACCAGTCTGACTTGGAACCATCCTGCTTCTAGAATTTATAATTTATGACATTTTTAGGTGTTTCAGTTGCATTTTCGGAGAGCCAGTAATAACCGAATGGTTTCTGGGTGCAAAAGATTATACTATATCAAATCGTTTTAACCTTATTAACATTATTGTTATGGTAAATTTAACTATAATTAAAGTTTCTATTTCCAGATAAAAGTAATTGTTAGTTTGATTTGTGATTTTCCAGGATCAGCGTAAAGAAACCTATAGGGGGCAACTTACTTTCACAATTAAATGTTGTTTTAATTTTTAGGATTTTAATATTTATCTTAAAATATAGTTCTTTAAAACAAACCAGTTGTTTAGGCGGCATGTTTTCAGTCTGGATTCGAAAGATGCATTGGTAATGTATTCGATTTAAATTAGCATTTTTTGGTGTCTTCCAGAATCCAATCTCTCCTTGCCAACTCTGACAAAGCTTAGCGGATTTATGGATTCACTAATGCATACTCTTTACATTAAAGCAATAATTTCCGTAGTGAATACTAATAACCATTGTATTAATTTACTTTACAGCAACCTATGAATATTGTAATCTAGAATTATTATTAATAGATATTAAAATTTATTTTTGTTATCTGAATAATAATTTACTCTACACTGTACGGCTTTGTAAATTTAATACTATTAACTAAATAAAAATACACAAAAAAATAATTTACATAGTATGTCGAAAGATAGTAGAGAAATCTCTTTACTTTGTTAATTCCGAAATTAAATTATATTATGATTTAACTCAATTACACCATCCTAACGCAGACATAGCTGACATCTAGTTCTGAGACGTAGTACTTTACCGTGGGTCTTATATATAAGCTCATTGTAAGAGTTATTCAATCAAAGACAAAGACAAAATCCATACACAAATAATGGTTACCAAGATATCTCGTAGAATTAGACGTCTGAAATCGCAAGCACTGGCAACATTATTCGGACGGCGATAAGCTTTGGGAAAGAAAAGTCTTTTAATGACGTCCACGTCTCGACAAATGAAGCGTAAGACGTTCCCCAACTAGGTGAACTGCTGGTCTGAAGAGACAGCGGGTATTCAATAGATTAAGAAGGCACAACTGGTTACACTTTGCATGTTAGAGGAGACCGATGTCCAGCCGTAGATTTTCAAAGGGTGATGGATGGAACACTTAGATAACACAATAATCGAATTAATTAACAAATGACCAAACGTTATTCACAAAGTTCAAATATATTGTGAAATAACAAGTAGAAATGTAATGTTTATTTATAACATTAAATAAATTTGAAACGATACAGACCACTGAAACTTATTATTATGTTAAATTTAATTTAAAACAACAAAAATTAACACTTCACAAATTATAAATCATTCAAAGATTAAATATAATAGAAAGAAGTCTATAGTCTTATTCAATGGAACAACAAAGATTGTTAAATGAAATAGAATTGCTTAATGAGGTCTTAGGCCAGCTAGTTTTTTCATAAAGTTTATTACGGTGCGGAACCCTAAAACACGAGAAAGTGTATTTCAGCCGAGTACAGCATTGAAGGGAAGGAAATCAAATCAGGACGGATTGGGGGTCGGTCGCCCGGTTCCTTTATTAGACCTAGCCAATTCAGTGACCGTTCCAGGGTTAACCAAGGCCCTTTTGTCCCTTAGTTTTATGCCTCTAGCATCTGTATCAATATTTCTTGTGCTTTTACGTTTATAGGAAAATTTATTATTAAAAATATTCAATTTTGTTAATGCTTGTCTACCGCTGAGAGTATACGTCTAATCTCTCACTGAGTGGAAAACAAATAATTTTGTATTTGGAACAAATACAAATATCAAATTGAATGGAATCCATTAAACCGATTCCAACTTTTATAACTTTTATAAATTGGAATCCATTAAACCGATTCCAACTTTTATAAGTTGAACGTTTATCATACGTCCAATTTAGTTCGATTATTTTTTTCATATATTTCATTATTAAACAAGGTCTGAACAATATTTGAAAGTTGAGATCATATAGTAATTATAAAATATAATCCATCATTATATATACTTACTAGCGGACCCGACAGACGTTGCCCTGTACACACGTCTTTAATTCGAAAATTTCCAGTGGAAAATTTTCATTTCCCAAAAAAACATTTTTCAGTGGACCAAATTGTGGATCTAAACCATTCTCAGACCCCTTTGAACACACACACAAAAAAAATCATCAAAATCGGTCCAGTCGTTTAAGAGGAGTTCAGTGATATACACACGCACACAAGAAATATATATAGTAAGACAAGAAATATATATATATATTATATATAGTAACTTCTATAATGTATCATAATCTAGGATATTTTTATCCCGAGAAAAATAATTATTTTATTATTTAATACAACTTATTCCCACTGAATGACACTGAATGTAATAAGATCAGTAAATAAAATGTTGACTGTCGGGCTGCAGCTGTCATAAAAAAATAATGTTTCTCATTCACAAAACTGGAAA
>DWPT01004265.1:0-13440 GCA_018251895.1 Agathymus mariae mariae
GTATAGTCGGTTTGTGCGGTGGTGTCTCTCAAGTTTCGGTGCTTTGGCGGGCACAAATGAGCCTATACCGACTTCTTTAAATCTTCTGCAAACTGTCCGCTCACTCACTCTTACTCCTCGGACCTCTTCCAATACAATTCGGGTCTGCACCGGCGTCAGTTTCGTGTTCCGACGAACTTGAAGTTGTAGAAAACGGTCTTCTCTCCTTAAAGTACACCTCTTCCTGCCTTGTCTTCTCCTCCTCACTAAAGAATTCGTCAATCTATACAGTTGGATGCTACGATGAATCATTGATAACGATCGACGAAGTCTTGTGGCAATCGATCTGTAGGATTGACCATTTCTTTTCATCTCATCTGCCCAATGATTTCTGATATCGTTAAATCAGGCATAACCTACGCTCGTAACTGATCAATATGCGAGAAAACAGAAAATCCTCAGAAAACTGCAATACAATGTTTTTAAAACGAACGAAAAAAGTGACCGTTGGCTAATGTTCCATTTTCAAATTAGTCATAAATAAAAAACAGTAATGTAACCAGCCAGTGTTACGAAAAAAATACATTTGATTTTCCTTTTTTTTATGTTCCGCTAATTCTGCCTGTGAGTGTATATGTCCAATGTTGCCGCTAGTTTGATTCGTTTCTTGAATGACCTGACCATGTTTATTTTATGTAAAGAATAGGAGAAAGGTGGCATGGTGGATATGTAGATATGAAGTGATCTATTGGCAACCTAAAAACAAAGTATAAATTCGTGATATCGTGTTGGAATGGAAGGTTCCCTAATACACCGCGCACGTGGCCTCTGGGTACCCCATAGGTATTTTACTCTGGCACTGCGTTCACACAGTAGAATTATGCGCCAGCTGATCACTCAATCTTCTAGACTAGAGGTTTAATATGTTGTCTGGATTCTGGTCTCTATAATGTCTGGCGAGTGGCCCGCGGTAAATTAGCGGTTTTACCAATTGTAACTGGTCGCTGCGCCAGCACATCTTCACATTCTTTCATAAGCAACGGTGTCTTAAAAACCTATCGAACCCAGAATATAACAAAGAGTCTCTTACACAAAGGATGAGGATGTGTAAGAAAGGATACAGGGACTCATGTCTCCAGCCGGAACACCATGAAATTTTGGCGGCTGATTCCAACTTGAGGGTAGTAGCTAGGCAGGAAGGCCTTGCAAATAATATTAATAATAGTGATATTAATAAATTTTTGATCCCAAGAATACAAATAAAATCCTTCATTGAAATCCTTACCAACAAGCTGGGAAACCGGTTTCAGTCGCCTTTTACGACACTGATTTTCCGGTGTATTTTGAAGTAAGTATACTAGACCACCCCAATATGGCTTCGGACTTTGTTCTTCGTTCCTTAGTAGCAAGTTATACACCTACAGAATGAGTTATGAACCATGACTTCTAATGTTGGAACAAAAAATGCCACCTCATATTAGTATATTTTGTTCCAATATTTCAAGCTATGGCATAAATATTCTGTGCATGATATTTATAAGTCTACAACATTATCAACTTGAACACTGCCGTAACTATACCCAATTTTCGGAAAAACGTTGCATTCATGCATGACCTGTGCGATTATTCCATTTAATAAAGTCGTTTTCAATGGCTGACTAAAGAGTTCGTTATGGTGTTCTAGCACTATGTTAAATTGATATCTCTTTTCGTTTAATAAAAACCGCATGGGATCTAAATTACATTGTTATTCCTAAACGTGATAGTGAAGTGGGAAAGTAGTACGATTATTATCGATTTTTGCCATCGCGTTGCCCTTGACACACCGCCGCCTGTAGCGCTGCTCCTTGGCACTTTAATTAGTGAGAAAGTTTGCAGAAGTGTCAGTTTTTAAGCGCCGTTAAAATATTTTTGTATCGATATACTTTGCTATCCTATAGCAAATAACAGTTAATGAGATTATGAAAATGTAATTATCATATATTAAAATAAATTTTTGGAATATTAAAAAAAGTGGAAAATACTATTAATATTTACCAAATGAAATTTATGTAATAACTGAATTCATTAAATCTTCTCCGAAATGTTTGGATTATCTGTTTTATATAGGTGTTTAGACATAAGTAGTGGATTTTTTCATTTTTGATGTTCATCATTGTCGTTTTCCTAAATAACGAAATTGTGATATTTGATTCAATTTTTTCTGTGATATTTTTGTTTTAGAATAGTCAATAGATTTCCAAGATTAAACTGAACTATTATCACATGAAATGAATTCAAATAATATTTATTCGAAGTTGGTTTTAACAAACACTTTTCGAATGTCAAACTACGCCATCGCTTCAACAAACCTCTACCGTGAGTGGTCTCGGAATGAGAAGAAGTGAGTGAAGTGAGAAGAAGCGGCAAGAAACTCTTTTCTGTAATTTAAAAATCGACTTAATATCAGCAGTTGAACCCCACAACAACAAAGTAGCTAAAATAAACTAATCTTGCTGTTTCTACGTCTGTTTAGAGCCTCACTATCTTAACAACGTAGGCGTCAAAGCTAAGTTTCCCAGACAAGATTTCAATATGAGAATTCCACTGTAATCGTGATTCTATAGTGATTCCAAGAAATGTGGTAATATTTACTAATTCAAACACTTCCTTATTTATAACAATATGACTTGGCACTCGTCTACCAAATACCACATACCATATACCGCATACTCGATTAAAAAATTTACAAATAATTTGTTTGACTATTTGGTTTTAAGACCGATACGATATTTAAGTAAAATTAATGCTGCAATATAGTACAAATGCTTACCAGTTTACTGCTCAAAGCAACAAATCTTCAAACTCGGGATTCCAAGGACTACTACTTCACTACGACTGACATCCTTAATAGGACAGCGCATGAACCTTTGGATCATTTTCGTTATTTGTATCTGATTTCTTACCGTTTCCTGAAGAAAAAAATCTGCTCAACAGGACAGAGTCATCATCGGAGGATGCGTAACACAACAGCATTTGAGCAGGCTGCAGAAATAGTATTTGAAAATGTATTTCGCAGATAATTTACCATTCTCTGAAAACAATAATAAAACATAACTGAACCTTATTTTTTGGTTTCTTACATCTTTCTGAAAGCCCCACATGTTGTTTCTGCTCTCATATTTCTGGATAAACGAAGGCTGGTCACTCTGTTACCCTTTTGCATTTGTCATTACAAACGTTTCAGGTAGTGGATATGCGTTGGGGAGTGCGTGACGAGGCGACCGACGATCACATGACGACGGAGCTCTGTATGCGAGAGATCAAGAATTGTCAAAGATTATCTATGGGCCCTAACTTTGTGGTTTTCTTGGGGCAGAAGTATGGATACAGGTGAGTTTTAATGCTACCTCATATGTACACTTCCTAGTGCCAAAAATATCAAACAATGACCAAAATTTTGATTTTATTTATATTATGATGTTATATAGGCATTTAATACAATTCAATGTTATGAAAGCCTATGAAAATACACTGACCAAACTGATCTAAAAAAACACATATTTACGTGAGAGATTACCTTTACAGCGAGTCTGTGTATATCTTTGTATATCTCTGTAGTAAACACAATTACAGACATAACCCGAAAAACATGTATATACTATTCAACCTTTGTTTACGTAAGATAAGTTAATGCTTGACAACAATCCCACATGATGTTAAGTGGTGATGAAGTCTAAGATGTTGGACGCATTAACTTATAATAGCCTATTCACTCTCCTCATGAAGACTCCCACGTCGTAAGTAGCAGGGAACATCGACGCAGGCAAGTTATTCCAGTCCTTTGCAGTGCGGATTATGAATGAAGACGTAACCCGCGTCGTCCGTGCAGGTGGTACGTTCACTACGTAAGGATGGATACCCGCCGTACGTAGAGTTGTTCGATGGAGAAACGGCGATAGGGGAATTATATCGAAAAATTCCTGCGCACACTCTCCGAAAGCTTTAATAGACTAATCTTTAATAGTGATTTGCTAAGTTTATTTTATTTGCTAATTCTAGGCCGATTCCTACCTACGTGCTGTCTTCCGAACTACAGATGCTCAGGGAAGAGCTGGCTGCCGGTGGAGTGGATGTGATCCTTCTCGATACCTGGTACAAGAAAGACTCGAACGCTGTACCCCCTGTGTCTGTACTGCAGCCCATATCCTCTATACTCATCAATTTTAATAACAAGGTTAGTATTTTATTTGATACCAGCGGCCCCCTTCGATTTCGTTCGGGCTAAACTATTAATATATACATGATTAATATTTAGTATTTTTCGCCTTGATTAGACATTATTAGGTTAACTGATATGTCATATAGCCTACCATCTGCACAATTACGTGTTATTAAGTCGTTTTTGAGTTATCTCGAGACTAATAGAGAAGCTCAACAGATTTATATAGTAGTATAGATCCCTACCAAATCATATATGCATATCAAATTACTACAAGTGGCAGCTCAGAGAAACTTTATTTAGATTTTCAATTGCGGAAGGATTAAGTGCGAACCCTGCATACACCTATAGAAGTTTTAGTTTGGAAAACAATGGCTTAAAAACACTTGAAGTGGCGAAGGAATACACAGAGACAAATCAGCATGCCTGGATGGTTTGGGGTGAAATTTTTTTGACGTATATGGGGCCAATCTTTTCTGCTCGTGTTGCATCCTACTGAATATCGGACGAGGCTATGAAAAACGGACCCTCTAACGGCCTCGTCCAACAGGAGCTCGCTGGGTCTGTATCACCCAATTTAATTCCAAAGGTAACTGCATGGTGCTAAGGTATTTTGTTGAATGACTAGCCACCACTCTTCTTCTAAAATTGACCGGGAAATGTTCCTGTTATTTAGGTCGAAATGTCTCCAGCTTCGTTTTCGGTCAGTAACGCGTCAGCGATACCTTTGGGGTGTCTAATGTCCAAGGCCGGCAGTTACCACTTACCATCAGGTGGCTCGACGAATAGTTAAATTATTTATTTAATGTTAAACTATACATGTATATTCACAACCTTTTATATTCATACTCAAAGATTCGTTTTAATTGTAACGGGTACTCACAATTGTTGTATTTTATATCAATATGGTCGAGGTCATGATCTATTTAATCGGGTCACTGTGAAATCGGGTTCCATGCAACTGTATCAAGTAGAATAATTGAATGTACCTATTGCATTAAACACGTTTAGTCCCCGCGATATAATATTTTAATATTTCAGTAAATTTTTTAGTGAGAAATTGTTAAATCACTCTGTAGCCGCTTCGTAGTGTTGATTTTTTTAATGAAATGTCTCCAGCATCTGTATAATGTTATTTTTATATATATTACGCGTTTTTTCTTTGTTATATATTTAATAAATGAAGTTAAAGCTTAATCAAAATATTAAACTGTGAAACAAAGAATAATATGTTGGTTCTGCTTTTTACTAAAAACAATTCTACTGGAAATTAATTTAGTTATATTGTGTGATCACCATCACAATACTACGTAGTTCAGCACTACGTAGTACGAAGGACGTAAACAGCCGACGGTCCGTAACTCAGCGTGCCGTGAATCGACAGTTAAAGTTTTAATTGGTTCCCTACGATCCAATGTCGACAGATTTAACTGGAATAGTTTAGATTTAAGATTCACTCAGTTCGAAATGTTAGAATTTTCTATGTGAATTTCCTTGTTGGAAATAATCAATTTGCTCGCGTAATGCGTTTTACTTGTTAATTGTAAATCATATTTTTGTAGTTATGGAAATAACTTCATTAACCTTAGGTTTTATGGCTAAACGATAGTAAATTAAAAAAAAAATTGTATTAAAAATTTTTGACCATATCAATATTACATAATAAGTTTTATGTGACACCAAAGGTATTACCGACGCGTGGCTAGTCAATGGATGTCCAAAATTACAAACGGAAAATGTTAAAACGAATACACGATTAATTACAGACGGCGGCGGCAGTCAGCCTCAGAAGTCAATGAACCTATTCAGATCGAAACCCCTATACATCTTAACGTAAATGAGGCACCCAACAAGATTGATACAAGAATTTGACGAAATAACCTTAACGATGAATTGTCAAACGTAGCTGAACATTAGTTGATCCAATATACATATGTATGTAGCATCGTGTAAAAGGGGTTTTAGAAATCTGGATCGGTTCATCGATTTCTCGAGGTGACATAATTTAATCAGGTACGTAAAGAACGATAAGGAATCATCTTTTACAAATACAGTTCAGTAAACCTGTGTGTTGTGGAGTCCAGCGACGTCCAACAGGCGGGCCTAGGGTCGTTACTTGGTCGGAGAGTCGGAGGTTACCATTACGAGTCGGAGAATATACAAATCGTTAGTTTATCACTAGTTTAAACTCGGTAAAATAAACGGTATACGGCCAATAAATTGTGTCCGTCTAAAATAACTTTTAATTGAAATCCAAATAACTCACAAGCCCCGAAACTACTCAAGTTAGTAGAGAACAAATCTAGTACACCTCACCAAGGCGAGCTGTCGATCGATGCTCTATGTTTCGACTCACAAGGTAAGAAATTGAATAAGTTTAGCGTTTCCGTCAGATATAAGATCCCTATTAAGTTTCTCAGATCGTCTTTTATTGAATTTATCGGTACGATTAAACTCCGGAATTGTTGAATAAATAAGGTCCAAATATTCAATCCTGATCTTGCTTCGTTTATTTGATTAAACTGTATTTATTTAGGATGGTTCGTTGGATTGCGGGACCCACTTTTACCTCCTACCTACTGATGTAGGCAAAGACGTAAGAAATGCACATCCAACTTAGGCAAAACACTGGAAATCTTTCTATTAATTTCGTTGCAAAGCATTAAAACACTATAAAAAGTTGGTCAGGATCATCTGGCAATATTGCTCAATTTAATGGTACGAAACTGATACCGCAAATGTAACATTTCATTAAAACTTTATGTATCTGAAACAATACATATCAATTAAAAAATAAATTTAAAATCAATTTTGGATTTTATTCAAATAAGAAATGAATTTATTTCAGTCTAAAAAATTATAATATAAACGCGGCTTCTATAACAATCGAGACCGATAACTTAATAAAGCCTCCGAAACAGGAAAGAGCATGTAATTTTGCCATTAGAAGTCGCTCATTGAACTCGTGATCGCGGCCGAAACTGTGTAATTCGATAGGTTACTTACAATTAACACAGACCGTCGGGCTACGAGCACTTCATTACAGAATCGTTGTGTCGTTAAGTCTTTTCACTTGGTAATTATTGATGTCACTCGGTGTAACTGGAACGGTAAACTGGCAGGCCATCTGCAGTCTCATGTAGAATCATAGCTGGAGCCTTAAAATCAAGTCTGTAACGTCTAGGTCATTCGAAAATAAATAAATGAAAAGAAAACTAATATTTTTTTAAACCTCTTTCCAGAGAGTACCAAAACTCCAGGCGGAAGACCAGGCCATTTGGTGGGATACTCTGGGCAAGATGCAGAAATTGTTTCGTAAGGCATCGTCACAGCTATTCAATGCGGGAAAGATTGATAAGGACACTATGCATAACTACTTTATGTCTGGTAAGATTTATTTACCAACTTGTACATCATTATATAATTAATTATTATAATTTGCGAGAATGATTCAGAGAAGTGTCAGTCTAGTGATGCAAACGTAGGTCTCCAGCACGGGAGACTCGTGTTCTAATTATGCATGCACTTTTAACAATCCATGTTCAATGCGCATTACAAATTAATTATGGAACTATGGCATTTATTTGAAAAAATATTTTACCGTTTCAATGGTACATTATTCCAGATGTAGCGTGTAAATATATAATATTTAACTGTCGTGAATGAAGTCGGAACGGGCTCCTAGTATAAAATAAGAGCAGATATTACAAATATTATTAACACTTCACCAAACACACCAAAACTTACTTTACGCAAAATAATGCAGCAGTGTTAAACTTTAAAGTAATATATATTTTGGATTTTAGTTACCGAAAGAGAAGTAATCAACGGAGTTTTAAATGTTAAGAACACGAAGAATCACTGCTTGGCGTACGTCAGATACATCAATAACATTAATCTGCAGAATCTAAAGAAAGCGAGTAATTTCGTTGACATCCTTAACAGAAGTTTAGATGCAGAGGCTTCCAAGTTGTTAGCTGATTTGAGAGATGTTCGACTGCCAGAAAAAATTGAAACAACGAACATTCAAAAGTAAGCGATCAAAATTTAGTAAGATCGTACAGTAATATTTATATTTGAAATTTAATAACGTCAAATTATTTTTATTGTTAGACCAGGCAATTACATAAGTAATATTTATGGCTAGGAAGCCTAATTAGTTATAAAGCATTTACATGAAGAGAAAAGTCAGGACCGAATACGCCGTCCTGATCGTATAAAGTGGAATGTATATTTCGGGAGAATTACACCACACAAAACTGGGCCATGCGTGAGCAATAGTTTGCAGGCTTCTTGAATTTCTGATATATATATATATATATATATATATATACGATGATATTTTTCTGGTTCCTTGACTTTTTTGATAGTACCATTTGCGACACAATAAGAAATTATCCCTCATCTGAAGAAAAATATTTCATATATACTGATATTTAATAACTACTACTGTACTATAAATTTTTTTTTAGGTATACCGTAGAATGGATCGGCCGCGATGGTCTCGACACTGAAACACACGGTGAATATCTCAACCACTTCATATCGCATTTCTATAAGAATATCATAAAGTTGGTCGACAGGTGAGTTTCAATTGATTTCTAAAGTAAATTTAATAGCAGTTTTTGATATTACCTTGTGTTAATAATAATGAAGCAATTGAAGCATATGTTTTGAATTAAGAAATAAGAATACAAAAACACCTATTGTATCTATACCAGCGAAGTAAAAATATTTCTCGGCCGCCTCCCAGTCAGCAAAGACGCAAATGGCCAACGCGAAATCCAATTTCATCGGTAGAATTGGTAATTGGCCGGTTGTCTATCTATCTGGAAAACGTGAACTCTGGTCGCTCGCCAAGGCTATCGAGGGAAACTTCTGTCAGTCATCTTTTCCCTCACTGCATTATCTGAATAACTCCATGGTTCATACGGCAAGGGAAAAGGCTGAAATGTTCTGTACCCTTTTTGTCTGCAAATTAACACCCTAGATGACAGGGGGCCACACCGTCGAAGATCACGCGGTGTGAGAGCTCGTGGGGTGGGGTGTGATATTTGGGAGATTACCAGCTGATCATAAATCTTCAATATGGCTTTCGCTAAGGCCGATAAGCTGGTGACCCCATACACTGATTTACTCAAACACTAGAGAGCAATAGGAAGTCATTATCTGTATAGTCTGGATATCGCTAAGACTTTCGACCTGGTCTAGTACAGGGCCCTTTTCGCAAAGCTTCTGTTTTACGGTCTCTTTAAGATCTCTTCTTCATTGTTGTGTGCTACCTCCTACACTGTTTATTATGCATATCAATGACATGTTATAGCAAATCAGAGGCTTCCATTGCCATATGGATGATCATACGGGGGATGCAGTTTACTTAGGCCCAATCAATATCTCTCAGTTGCAAGTGGAGGATAGTAGAATTAAGCATTTGAAGTCGAGAACTCAGCGACTCACGTATCACTGACAGACTTTAATCTTTAAACTCACATATATAGGTTCCCTTTATCTATTCTATCGGTATTACAACGGTGAGTGCTCTGAGGATCTAATCTGCCTGGTTCCCACAGTATTCTTCCATCATTGCACCATCCGACTTAGAATAAAGTTCCATCCATATCGACTCGAATTGTTGGCAAGGCCGATGTAAATAATAGAAAAAGCTTCCTCCTGTGGCATTCACGGAGAGCTATGATATGAAGTTTAAAAAAAATCTCTCCTTCAGGGCTAGTGTTGCAATGGTGAATTCTCTGGTGTTGCCTATGTCCATAGGCGACATGAAAATTTACCATCAGATGGCCTGTCTGCCTTTTCGTCTGCCTTTCTGGCTATAAAAAAATCCTGTTTGTCTTCTTATATATTAAACTGCATTGCTTGAATGTTCCAGGGCCATGCGCAAAGAAGACAGCAGTGCGCAAGGTCAAATAGTAACAGAGATCCTACAACATCTTCATGCCTGCAATAATTCTGTTAAAGTTTTCTATGGAAGACAAGATGATCTGAATTATATTGAAAATTACATGAAGAACAGTTCCGATAAGCCCCTTGTTTTATATGGTGAAGGTAAGATCTGTCTGGTTGGTGATAGCACTGAGATAGTATATTATCAGAAATCACATATTACTCAATATTTTAATCAGAATTAAATTAAATAAACAAGTCGTAGCGCCTGTCATCTTTAAACAAACATGTGAAAGCAGTGCACGCAAACTCTAAAATGTTTATTTGTGTAATTAACGCAATGGGTTCATTGCTGATCTGAACCCATTGCTCATATACAGAACGAGTAAAAAACGAATATATTTATTTACATTTAAATTTTGAGTTTACGCATACGCAGAGTCATATGTAAATTTAAATTTCTTTATTCACGTATGTATCACTGATATACTTATGCACTAACGTATTTTTTTGCTTTCTGATTGCACCCACTAAGCGATATACTAAAAATATTTAAAGCTTGACTGTAAAAGAAGTGTGGTAAGGAGCCTTGCAGGAAGAATCCTTATCACCGTCCGCTTGTAAAGTTAGGCTCAAACTTAACGATACGGAGCCGGCGACCACCATAGGAGCTAGGTAAAGCCTTGTCCGTCGTTCAGTACAGTGCATTGATGAAGGTCCCTCTGCTGTAGAGTCGATGATTGTTAATTGTTTATGTTAAATGTTTATGTTAAGTGTTTCGTTTTGCTTAAACTTTATAAAATGCAAAAATCACATTCTAATAGAAACAGCTACGAAGAATTGACGTTTAGTGATTTCGATGACAAAATAAAATGTACCTGCTTTAAGGCGGTTGCGGTAAGACCAGTCTGCTGGCGAAGAGTTCAGCTACTTCTCTAGATGCGTGGTTCGCCGAAGTCCGACCAACTAACGTAATAAGGTTCTTGGGAACCACTCCGGACTCCAGTGCTCTTACTCCTACGCTTGTCTCTATTTGTCAGCAGGTCAGTCAACTTGTTTGATATTTAAAATTAGTTGAATTTCTTTTTTCTTTTCTTTTCTTTGGCATAACGGTAACGTTTTCTGATCAAGTGGTCGAAGTAATACTAAAATGTCGATATGTACCGGAACTCAATAAAGGCAATATGAAGGAATTCTTGTATATAATTATACACTAACAGTGGGTAAACCTTAGGATTCTGTGGTATAAAATATTTATAAGGTAAAGGAGCAGAATTATATTGGTCGTTAATTTACAAATTATGTGCTTATATTACTATTTAACAATTTACAAATGTAGTTAAATTATTAAGTGAGTTAACCATCAATCAATAGTTACACTATGATCTATTAGAGTGTATCAATACTATGTTATTAAAAGAGTATCCGTCAAATTTCTTTTTAAATACTTCTTTACATAAATGATGGACGATATTTTAGATATCGTACAACTTCGCTCTGCCATTCGAGAGCATCCCGGACGACTTAGTGCCCCTGACGGCACACTTCAAGCAGATGCTTACGATGGCGAGTCAACAACAACCACTCTTGCTATTTCTGGACTCTGTGGATCAGCTCACGGGCATAGGCACTGAGAACAACAAGGTGTCGTGGTTGCCGACGAGACTGCCGCCGCACTGTAAGGTAAGATAACAGTTCACGACACCGTTGTCACGTCTACGGTGCCTTTAGTTTAACAAACTTCATCATCTGTCCATACGCATTATTACATGTTGGTTAAATAAAGAAAATTACACTTCCTTTGGACTATTTTCCATAATGTCCCATTTCTGACTTTGGCATTTGTTTTCTACATGCTTTGATTTACAAAAAAAAAAATATTCTAGATATTTATGCTCCGACACAAACACTTATTATTTGGAAAATTACTTTAACAAAAAAATAATTAATATTTGCTTATAACACTATACCAGATCATCGTGACGTGTGCGTGTGAGGAGGCAAATCCGGAAGTTTCCAAGGAGTATGACGTGTTGCGCCGAATGATAGATTCAGAGGAGAATTTCTTAGAAGTCACAGCTTTGGGAGAAGATTTGGCCATGCAAGTTTTGAAGTACGTGTACTTAAAATATTTATGACATCAGACGGGCCAGTGTGTAAAAGTGGTGGTGGCAGCGGTAGCGGTAGTCTTTATGTTCATCATAATTGTTATCAATACTGCTCTCGGGAAAAAGCTGCACTATCCATTGATTTACTTTACTCGTAGTGACTCTATTTAGGAGAAAATTATTGGGCATAATTCTATTGGTGTGACTAAATTCATTGATCGCTCAAAGGTATAATAATAATTTGTAGATTGTGGATGGCCTCCGCAGCCAGAGATCTGACCAACTATCAGTGGAGATTGGTATCCAATGCTATCGGACAATGTTCGTTACCGATCTTCGTTAAGTTGGTATTTGCCGAGGTAATTTCTTTACATTACATATGTAGATTTATTTCTGTAGAAATATCATTTTTATTATTATCTTTGTTTTATTTAATTGTCAAGGTGTGCCGCTGGAGAAGTTACACAAAACCTCAGGACACTCACCTCGCGTCTACTGTGATGGATTCTATTATGATGCTGTTTGAAAGAATTGAAAAACAGGTACTAATCTGTTGAACGACAAATTAGTATATTTGTATGAAGCAGCAAGTTTGCATGAAATATTTTTATTGAAAATTGAACGCTACACGCAATGGTCGATAGTGGACACGCAGAAAAATAGTTTACATCAGTTTACCTTAGTTTGCCTCGTTTGATTACACCGTTAAGTATAGCTTTTTATATTATAATTTCGGATCCTCAATAGATATTGGCTTTCAGTTAATTTCTTATGTTCTACATTAACCCAAAAATTGCAATTTTCAGCATGGCCGTCTCCTAGTGTTTCATGCCTTAGCTTACATCACGGCGGCGAGGAGTGGCCTCTCGGAGACCGAATTGGAAGATCTCATCTCGTTGGACGACCGGGTGCTGGACGACGTGTATCAGTACCATCTGCCGCCGGTACGACGAATACCTCCTCTCCTGTGGACTAGGTAATATAAGCTATAAAGCAGTTTCGTTGTCGAATTCAGTGCCCAAATATAACATAACAATGCGACAGGTGGACCAGCCTCGTAGTTTGTTTGTGTGTCTGCTAGATTTAGTTCATGATTTTTATTACTGGATTAAAATTTATTATTATTAATAAATTATTTGTTTTGACGTGATAACGTTTTATAAATCGATGAACACCGGCTGCACGCACGAAAAAGCATGACTCATTGTCACGTTCCGCCTGAGCCGAGCGTGCAAGCGAGAGCGCGGAACA
>DWPT01004266.1:0-13439 GCA_018251895.1 Agathymus mariae mariae
TCCGGTTATCCTTTTATATGTTTATATCGTGTTTATGTAGACATGGTGGTGGATATTTACACTCCGGTTATCCTTTTTTTTTTCGCTTGGAGTTATTAATATTTATCAGGCGGAATTTTTTATGGTATGTTATATTGAAATTATAATATGTTAATATAGAAAATGCGTTATGTTATACGGGTTTTGTAATGTTATAGGGTTTCATTTTGTTAATTCTATGAATTAAAATATCTCATATTTACTGAAATAGCCACACAAAATACTATACTAAACTCTTAATAAAACTTCATTAAAAATTGATTTAATTAACTTTCATTTCTTGTTTCGTGGAAAGATTGTTTTTTCTGCAATAAGAATTATTTTGATTTTCTTATTTTGAGCATTTTGAACCAAAATATAAACATGTTCCTAATATTACCATAATCCATTCAGTTGTTCTGTTGTGTTGCTGTAATAGTCAAATTTAACCGTTTAGCCATAATAACTATATTGGTCAGACAGACGAACAAGTCCAAAAATGTTTTAGTTTCAACATATATTGCTAATATGTTTATAATAGCTACATTTGATGCGATGTTTTACACTGCTTTACATATTTTTTTAAATTTAATTTATTAACATAAACAGAGATATAAGTTATATTCGTCAAATAGTAATAAATTAGCGGACAACTTCACGAGTGTAGCGTATGTTATAAATGATTACAGAAATTCAATGTATTACGAATATTAATATGAAGAGTTCTTCAATTAATTAAAATAGTAGAAAAGGCACAATATCTCATTCCATCTCGCAAATTGGAAAAAGTATAAAATCCGCATTGTCAGACCGTAATATTGTCGCCTTTGTTGTGTGCGGCCTATGTCAGTACATGGTCTAGTGAAAGCCTTATTCATGGTAAATGTAATAATGATTATTCGCACTAGATAAAGTAAACTTCATATCGTTTTGCCGTTATACAGAATCAAATGATCAAAATTTTTCTCCTTTTACAAAGTAAGATTAATGAATACTATGCAAATTATTTAAAAAAAATGTAATATTTATCGCAGTCAATTTAGTGAGAACATAGTGTAATCTTGAGTAAATTATGGAGAACGAACGCAACATATACGCAAGTTATATCAATAATAGTTACATTTACTTCATTCCATGTCAGTCACAAAAATGGTAAGCCAAACCCTTGTGAAAATAATTTACTACCGGCTTTAAGTTGCTCCTTTTTGAGTGTTGGGCAAAACGAAGCGGGTGAATTTTTACGGCACCCGCACACTGTAACGTGATATACTTATGTGTAGTTCAGAGCAGGTTGTATCGATCCTACGCGGGAATACTACATCGGATTTATATTTTGTGTTTTGATAGATTTACTTGATTGAAATTAAACTACATCACTATTATCGCTCCACTGCTTTTGGTATCTTATTTGAATTATTAAATAGATAAACTTTTACACACTCACTTCTATGCGTTGCGGGTGGCAAGTATGATATCATAAACAGATTTGACCCCAAGAATATACATTTAATCGTCCCATAAATGCCTGTTTCAACCAGAATCCCTTCCTTACTCAGCCATTGGTCATTACTAGGCTATGGGGTCATCGAATTTACTATCTGCGAGAGAAAAAAATTGTTTTTAACAAACTAAAAGGGTACTTCTAACGTGAGTGTATATAAGTACACGTGTGACGCTCACTTGTCACAGTGGTAAGTATTTGGTGGATAATTTAAACAAAGGAATTACTTTCGGTAGAGCCGTGGTCGCACGTACACTGCCCCTGAATGACAGCAACTGACATCTGTCATTGATGACAACGTGCGCCCACGTCTCTTTATTATGACAAAACACGACACCTTTCCCTTTTTCCAAATCGAAATCAGGACATCAAATTTAATTTAATGTTTTTTCTAAATAATATATAACAAACATATGTAATCTAATAGTACCGTAATATATTGAATCATTTGTTTTATATAAAATTTAGTATGTATCCGATTTTTAATTAATCTACGTTGTCTGTCACTTAATCAACATTATCTGATATTGATTTATCATCTTCACATATTTGCCCTCGCTTATTCACTGCTTCACATGTTTGTCCCTCAACTCTTTTTAGATGAATAATGTTTCTCTTTAGTTCTTGTCCTGTCTTGTCGTTCCTTATATTATATTCTGGACCTTTACAATTTTTGACCGTATGACGTGTTGGATTATAACTAGTACTAAATTTATTCCTCTTTACCATATTCTTCATATAAACCTTATCACCAACTCCTATATCTGCATCGTCTGCTTTTCTTTTCTTATACTCATATTGTTTCCCTTCGTAATATTGTCTATGACTTTAACTTCTGAAATGAATGGATTTTCTAAATCTATAAATGAAGGTATTTTGGCACGAAACTTTCTGCCAAAAAATAACTCTGACGGAGTTTTTCCAGTAATTGAATATAGGGTATACTGCAAGATACAATAGTAGGTGTGTATACCAGTTTGACTGTTGACTTTGACTTATTTTAAGGCGTTTCAGAATATCCTGATTTTGTCTTTCAACTTCGGCGTTTTGTTAAGGTGAATATGGCGTCGTGAAATAAATTTTTACTCCTAATTCAGAATAAAACAGCTTAAAATCTTCCCTAAAAATTGTCTGCCATTATCTACGGTAATACTCTGCGGGGTTTTTAATCTAGAAAAAATCTCCTTTAACTATTTTACTCTCACAGCAGTGGTTACAACCTTCATAGGATTTATTTCCTTGTATCTACTAAAATAGTCGATCCAAGCTTGTGAAGGCAATTCACGACGCTTCATTGATATTAGAGGGTTTGGAGCCGACGCCAAGGTGCAACCCTTACAGCTTCTTGCTAGTCTTTCAACATCAGCATTTCAGGCCACCATACCTAGGTATGTAATTTAGCTCTAATCGCTACAATATCAGGATGTTCTTCGTGAGCTGCTTTTATTTTCTGCTTTTGTTATTATTTTATTTCCTCTTAACAAAAGTTCGTTATTCATTCAAAGTTTCGTGTGGAATACCCTGTAAGTGTTTATTGATTTGTCGCAGTTATTTGATGTCAGGCTTTCTTTGATAAGTTGAATCTCTCCATCTTCTAAAGATGCTTTTGTAATTAAATCCATACCTACTGCACAAGGTCTAGCCAGTTGAATAATTTAGTTTATATTATTTACGACATTGTTATTTCTAGGCTCATATAAAACTCTAAAATTGTAAGCCTAACGGCGTAATACCCAATGCTTAATTCTAGCGTATCTGTTGCCGAATATTATTTCAAGTGGCTTGTGGTCTGTTACTAAATCAAATGATTCTCTAGCATAAAGGTACATTCTAAAATGTTCTAAGGCCCAAAGTAATGAAAGTTTTTTTTTTATGATAATAGCCGACAAACGAGTAGATGAGCCATCTGATGGTAAGTGTTCATCGTCGCCCATGGACATCAGCAAGACCAAGGGTATCACTGATGCGTTGTCGGCCAGGAAACGAGAAGAAGGTAAAAAAGAAGAAGGTACTGGTTTTCAAGCCCCCAGCCGGAACACGACGGGTCGTTTGGCGGCGGACTCAAGCAGGAGGGTGGTAGCTAGCCAGGCAGGCTGCACAAAAAGATAATAATACCAATAATAATATTAACGACTTAATAATAATATTGATAATATAATTTTTACGGAAAGCCCTACCACCAAGCAGGCTAGCTTCTGTCGCTCTTACGACACCCTGTTCTGCCAGCGTGGGATTGGGGAGAGTAGTATTTTTAATAAAGTTCTGTGTATCGGGAATCAATTTATTCACGAAATTAATGAGTCCCAAGAAATTTTGTACTTCTTCGACGTTTGTAACTACTTCTATATATTTGTCTAGAGATCTGATGTCGTAACAAGATAATTCATGACCTAAAAATTGTACGTTCTCTACTTTCAAAACGAATTTGTCATGATTCAAAAGAATGTTTTTTAAATTAATAAATTAAAATTTAATAACCCCATCACATTGTATAAGGATTCTTTCTAAGATCTTTTAAAAATTTTTCTGGCGCACATGAAATACCGAACATGAATATCTATAGAGATCTCGTCCTGTTATGAATGTAGTCATATCCCTGGAATCCTCGTTAATTTAAATTTGATGAAATACATTCTTAAAATCAAGTTTAGAAAAACCTCATGCCCTTTTAAGTTTTTTATTTGAAGAAAAGGACTTTCACAAGCGTCAAAAGAACTCATGGAGTTGACACACAATTCTATTTTAGGCACCTTTAGATGGCTGTATCTTATCCCAATAGATAGCTTGTAACACCCTTGACAGTTCTTACTTGTACTGCCATGTTAGTTTTTACGTTGAATGAGCCAACTACTGTCAAGGGTTTGTCATTGCCATAGGCGATAAATGTCTTTTGTAGCTTAACTACTTAATTGCTATCAACAATTTTATTGATTTTATAAGTAATCCCAGATCTTGTTACTGAAAATATTGCATTTGCTGCATGAGTCTATGATCATGTCTACATGAACACCTGTTACAATGCATCTCAACGTAGTGTTAATATTGATGTGAAAAATAAAATGTATGTCTGTTTCAGTTGATGCTGATCTTTAGTGAGATATCTAAGGATTTTCAAAATTACGGTCAGATCTAAATTTCTTTTGTGGATACTTTGAATTAAAAGTTAAAATTACATTTTAAACATTGATTAAATTTGGCGGGACACGTTTGCACTTTGCACTATGATTACATTTTCCACATGGATAATACCCTACGTTCTTTGAATTAGTCTCTTTAACATGAATTTTACTAATGCTAGGTGTCTGTACATCCTGGTTATAATCATTAAGCTGTCTTTTAACTACCTCAGTAGCATTTTCTTATGTTATAATCTTGTGTAGTGTCACACCATCCCCTAATGAAAGTGTTTTCTTTTTCAGTACTTTGGAGATACATTTTTCCACAATTTGGTCAAAAAGGTCAATTAATAATTTTCGTTTGTAATTTTACATTTACAGCTCTGAAGACGCAATCGTACAAGAAACTTTTCGAACTTCTCATCCGGTTCTTGTTCTATTAATCTGACTAAATGCCTTTCGTAAATTTTACTTTGTTTATGCGTGAAGTATTCGTAAAGTTTGTCCAACGTAATCTGATAAGTGTCGCTAATTTGCCCTGCTTCGGCACCATCGGGTATATTGTGATAGATTTTTTGTAATGCCAACCCCCCTAAGTGTAGAATAGTTGGTTTTATCTCTCAGTACCAAGTGACGTCTCATTTTACTAATTAGACCCTCACATTCCGGTCATATTTATTGTTTAGTATTAATTTCCGTGCCATCTATGGTCAATTAAAATATAAATATATATTTCAAGTTGTAGACGACGATATTAACTAATATAGTTATGTAAACAATTTACATGTCATGATCTCGAATTTAAAATATTACAAAGCGTCTGGACAGAGTTTAAATAAACCGTGCAAAGATCATAATTGCATGTTATTATATTTGATATGACTTAAATGTGTAGATAATAGTAATTGACTATAATATTAAATTTCTAATATGAATTATGATGGTAAATCCCAAATTGTATTTTACATTCTACCCTTGAAAACTGAATAAAACGTGTGATATTGCATGAATACTTCTATTTTTTTATATTATTTAGTGGTTAATAAAATCATACGAAGAAATTTTGTTGATGATGTTGGTGTGATATTTACATAATTAGTAATAAAACATTTATATTGGCTGCACTTGTAACATTATGATTTTAATAACAACTTCCAGGCATTTGTTATTATTTATATTTTTTCCTCCCTCTTTGCTTTGCATTGTTTATAATTACTTACCCTTCGTCTCGTCGCCGCGTGTGACGTATACTTGTCAAAGGTAGATTTTAGTGGATAATTTAAACAAAGTAGTTACTTTCGACATTTGTCGTTGGTGATAACGTCATAACGATAAGCGCCTATGTCTCTTTATTATGACATTACCGAATTAAAAAAAGCAGGCAGTTATCAACTCGTTCGTATTTTTTTATGTTTTTTACCTCAAAGATCCCTCATTTATTAATCGCTTTGGAAAATCCCTTCAGTTTGAGATGGTACAGAGTGAAAAATAGAAGATGAAACCAAGAAATGTACCTTCTTCAAATTGAAATTGGTTAAAATATTTTTTCATTGTAATAATGTAATATAATAATTTGGGGTTACTGGATGGTTTTATTAATTAATTAATCAATAAATTATTGAAACCAGCCAGCAATCAAGTCAGGTAAAACGTAGTAAAAATAAAAAAAAAACTATTTTGTCATTAAAATATTATTTTTTTATTGTCATTAAAAAAATCAATTGAGCAAGAAAATATTAAGTAAAAATTTTTTTTTCAAATTAATAATTCCTGACTAAATACACATATTTTTATTTATAGTTAAGTTGAAACAAACTGGTTGCTATCCAGGAAATTTGAAATGCATGAATGTCAAGTGAATACTTGACATCTTTATTTGTGTTTTAGAATCACATGGCTGGCAGACTGTCGGGGCGCGGTAATTAAACGCGCGTGTTCCAGCATAACAAATAGCTGCGTTAATTCATACTCCGATCTTATGAGTGGAGCATTAAAAATCCTTCGGGGAACTCCGAACTTAATTTAATTACGGAATGCATAAATTGTTCTTAAACGCCTCTTGTAGTCGAAACATTAATATTCTCATTAAATTTTGTTTATCCATTATATGTTATTTCAGTGTAGTATCTAATATAATGGAGTAATATTTTAAAGATAAATTAATATAAATAATAATGTACTTGAAGTTATTTAAAGAATTGAAAAAGATGTTTTATTACTTATTTCATTTAAGTTTATTGGATTCCTAATAAAATGATGCATGTAAATTCAATGTTGCGGCGTTTCAACTTTTTAGTCACTAAGGGCATGGGTTTTCCGCGTGATCACGGGTCCAGGAATATATTACATCACAAACATCAACAGGCTCGTTTACTACAATATATTATTATAGCTCCAAAGGCCTCCGACATGGCTAAAACTGTTATATGTTAATATGAATCAACCTGACTGCTTATTACATTATTGCTTCTTATATTAAGTAATATGGTGCTTAGCATGAAATGGTTCACGAGATTTTGACAATATCCGGCTCTTATATAACTTCCTTCTACGCCCGATGTTGTTCTGATCGATCACTTACGATTGATACGATTTGAACGATGACGGAGAGACTAACTAAATCGCTATTGAGAAAAGAGGATTGTGGATAATTAAAATGTCGTTAACAAAATATTAAAACGCCTGCATTTGATTCATATAAATACTTTCAAACATTTTGTGACCACAATGTTGTGATTGTCAAACCACTAGACATGCGTTGCACGAATTTCGCCCTAATACTCACGTTAAATAAATAAAATCATACTTCAATAGTGTTGTACATATATTTCGATGGACACGACCATACATGTTTTACCCCGGAACAGAGTATCGTCACAAATAACTGGCCGCGAAACTATAAAACCCTCTATAGTTATTATGACAGTGTTTCATATCATTTCCTTTGAGGCGCTCACAGCTGCAAACTTGATCTTAATTGAATTACATATATTCTGGAATATGATATTGTTTTGATAGTTTACGCTTGATAATAAATAAACACTGAGATAGCAGATAGTGTTAAGCCTAAGAGACTATTTACGTATCATGCAATTATAGGAAAGTTTGGTATGGAGTTTTGTGATATTCTTTCGTATTGGTATTTGTTAATAAACGTTAAAAAAGTTATGAATCTACTAATTTTTTTTTGTTTTCTCATATGAATTATAATCATTCCCAAACATAGCATATTCAGAGAAAGCTTTGCTAAAATATCTACATTGTAATTTACACTAAATATTTCAAGGTATACATAAAAATATATCTGTATAAAGGAAATATTTGAAGGCATGCTCTGCCTAGTTGTCATCTTTGAAAATATTGTAAATAAAAGTGTTTCTAAGTGCATTAAGATTCAAATTCTACGATATTGTAATTGCTAGGATCTTTTGAAAGACACATTTGGGAAGCTGTCGATTCTTCGCTGTCGTTGCCGACGAACAAGATACTTGCGATGAGTTTGTATTTGCGGAGGGAAAATAAAACAATGGGATATATCGGAACGAGGAGGCATAGCATAAATTCGAATACTTATTTCAAGTAGCGGATTTGATACATGTATTCTAGGATTTGGCCGTCTTGTTTATTTTTATCGCTAACTTTTTACGATTCCATGTTTGTAGAAAGTACTAGGGAACTTTTCGCATCAAAATTCAAAAACTTAGTAATTGTGATTTACGAATTAAATTAAACTGTGTGCACAGCAAATTCTGGGGACAGTGAATTGTTCTTAATGTTTTTAACTGTTTCTTTATCCAGAGCATATTCATTTTAATTTTGTTTTGGGTATATACACTTTTTTATTTCAAGCTGAAGTTTTTCCAACAGTTTTTTGGCTTTAGTATATCCAATGAAAATGGAAATTCCTTTCACTGATATGTGTACCCGTGTGTCCGTCTCTCACACCATATTATTTTTGAATGAACTACGCTGACAAAGTCAACGGACAAAGATTTGCGATTAACTCTTGGCGGCAAACAAGAAATTCAAATTTTGCATTCACAGTTTATGCCGACCGGCTTATAAAAAACATTGCCATATATTGTACATTCTTCTAGTAAGATAAATAAGTGTTTAGGTTAATACAAATTCAAAAGCATAAGTCATGAAAATTATGTTAATTTTTATACCAGAGTTTATTAATAAAACTTTGGAACTTCAGTGACTGTTTTTCTTGAGTAGTTATGTACTAATACCGCAAACAAACCGCAGCACCAGTAAAGTGTAAGAGTTTGTAGCTTAAGTTGAAAGGGTTTATTATTTTTAGTGACTAACGCTTCGTTTATAGTTCCTTGAATTGTAACGCAAGTAAGAAATTTGAATGTGGATGAAATTCTATGAAATGAATTCCTATGCTTGCTTGTGAAAAAAATCTTCAACCGCTTCCGTACTTCCGTACAACAAAGGACACATTGAGGGAATTACCTTAATTCTATCAAATCTTAATAAATCGAATAAACTTACGAGAAGTGCGTCCAGTTAAATATTTTTATATAAATATTCTTCTATTAACATTTACCATTTTACTGTAACGAACTTCATCATCGACTGTAACAAATAATTATCATATATACAGTGTCAACATCAATATTTTATCGCTCATTATCTGTCCATGGGAAACTCGGCTACAATCTGATCATAATAACAACAGACCGTAATTACGGAGATCGTGATCACGATCGTAGTTCAGAGGATTGAGGCGGCTCGGGAGAGGCAGTTTCACGTCCATGACGCACAGGCTTTACTGCCTTCCTCCAATTAGCTCCCGCCTTGTGAACCGATAATTGTCTACCAGACTTATCTTTCAGAACAAGCTTTAAGTACTGGCAAAAGCTGTTTTATTGTCTTTAAAGGCTACTGAGACTCCACGGATTGAATAAGCTAAAATAATTTTAAGTAATCATTTAGCTTTATTCTTTCATTAGCAAATGCCCTCGCTTCGCTTCGGAAAAACTACCTTAAGCATCTGCATTTCTCTGGGTTTTTCTCGTTCTGTGATTTAGAAATACATTTATTAATTTCTAACTTTTTTATTTATGGACGGATTGCAATGAAACAAACTTTAAGTATTAAGTTACGCTTACTGCAATACATTAGTGAAAACCAGAACGACATCAGTTAAGCCGTTTCTGAGAATAGCGGGAACAAGCACACAGACAAATAAACAAAAATTCTAACAACTAATGTATTGTGTTCTATTGCATCAATCAAGGTCCCTAATAATGATTTTCTCATACATCGTTAATGTACAGAAAGCGATCAGTTAGAATTTAATTAATAGTATAGATATAAATATTTTGTTTCATTTACGTAAAGTGTCATTTATTAATGTTAACTTTAAGCTTTAAGTGTTAAATCATATTATACGACATAAGTCACCTATTTCAATTTCAACTACATCAGATAAAGTTCCACATTGAAAACCAGTAGACATGGGTTGTGAGCGTTCCGGAAATTTAACTGAGTGTGAAACTTTTTTCACGGTATATGTATGGTACTTCATGTACAACTTTATGATACAATACAATACAATAGTTGTTCAATAGTTTTCACTAGGAAATAAGCTTACTTTCTTTCTTCCACAATAGTATTACTGAGCTCATTAATGTCATAATAATGGTCATCGCCTTGCATCTGCTGGTGAAAAGCAAGAGCGGAAAAATAGCTTCTCAACTGGCTCTTGGCTCTCCATAATTGCAATCAGGATAGGTTAAAGTACTTGACATCTGAATTTTAGTAAATTAAAGGTTAGTAATCTCACCACGATGCACGAGCCCAACCAAACAAGGAGCTAAACTGCTGCAATGCAGAATTTTTCTGTTTCATGCCATTCTTATTGCGCTAGTGTGTATGCATTTTAGTTTTTAAGTTACTTGGTTATTCTGTATTGTGTGTTGCTACTGTTACATTTATATAGCAAATAAAGTTTATTTTCTTTTCTTTATTTTCTTTAAATGTCATCGCACTGCGTAGCAGGTGAGTTCGGTTTTGACTCAAGGATCGAAGGAGTCCCTTACAGCCCGGAACATTGATATGAAAGTAGTAACTATTGTGCATTGCCTACGGTGTTGTAGACTCTGTTACGTGGACCATGTGACCAACTTCCAAATAAAATATTTTAGACAGGACACACATTTGTTGTGAAGTGTCATTGTCCCTAATGCCTTTAAAATTTGAACAATGTTCCTAAAAGGTTGAATGTACTCGAGGGCGTTTCTCAGCCGAGTTGAATTCAGTTTTTACTCTATGGCAAATTTTATTATGTGTAAGACTTTATATATTATCGCTAAGATATGTTACTTAACAGTTTAAAGACGAGCACAGATTCACGTCCGCTCAACTATGGAGATATTCCAATGAGAGTTGGATATTTGCAACACATTAACTGACCCACTGTGTAACTTAACCTCGCTCACATAAACTTATTGGAAATTCCCATTTGGGTTCGAGATTGCAGTCTCAGTATCGCTCTAGTGGATTAAGTATAAATAACAAGAAGTGAAAATGCCACCGACCTCCGTCTTCATTCACGAGAACCGATCCGTTACAATCACATTGATTTACATTTGGTGTACTTCTTCAGATACATTAATTCCCTTTATTATTGGGGACTCATTGTGTACCCGGTGTGCTAAGGTTTTATTAATAAAAATATTTCGAAGCTTGTATGAAGTAAGTATAATTTGTATCACCTACACCCACTCATCATTCGTTAGAAATAAATCCAGGGTGATTTTGTTACCAAAGACAGAATGTTAAACTTTAAAACAGTAATCACATACGCTTACGAATGTATTATTATGCGGAAAAATACTATTGAAAAATATAATATGAATTTTGAACATGAACAAACCGACTACTCATGAGTCGGTCATCATCATTATTATTAAATAATTCATATTACCCTCCGTTTCGGTGGCATTATATTTACTAGAGAGCGTATTAAATACGCCTAATCTTCCCTCTGACGGAACGTAATAATTGAAAAGGAAGTTGAAACTTAGTATATTTATTTCACATACCTACCTACTTACCTTACCCTTCGCGGCAACTGTCACATTGCCTTTTTTCTTTACAGTGTTTTATGTAATCCTAAATACCCATTTTAATACGAAAAAATAAAATTAATTTCCTTTATACTACCCATAAAAGATCCCTTTTTCTACTAAAAATCTTGTCGTCGATACACCTATACACATAACTTTCGTCTTTCAAAATTTCTTTGCAATTATTGCTACGTCTCTGGATCTCCTTTCTGCAAACTATCTATCAAAGCAGTTCCCTACATTCTTTCAAATTCCAATTTAAGGCGTTTATTTCTCTATCGCTTATTTTGTCACTTCTTACAACAAGGCCATTAGTTAAAGTTTATCTCCTATAACTACATCCTGTCACTTCGAATTTTTCCTGTTATTTTTTTCACTTTTAGGTTGCTTGAAAAAAAAAAAACTAAAGTTTCAGATTTAGAAAGAAAAAAATTTAAATTAAAGTTACTATAACACATTCATTATTGTTTCATGAAACTTGAAAATTATTGTAAGAGATAATAAAAAATAACGTTTTTAACAAATTAGTTACAAAACTATTATACTTATAAATTATTTGATATACATTATTGGAAGATACTGAAAATCTGAGAATATCAATCAAATATATATCATTTTCCTTAAGAATTCCTTAAATATTTTCTTTGAAACCAGTCACGAGTACCGGCCAAAGCTGTGATTATTTGTCATGTTTGTTTATAATCGGCAAACACAATACTGAAATTAATATATATCTGTTTTCTAGTCATAGTTACTCGGAGGAAACATTAGAAGACTAGTTCAATTTAAGCTTCAAACTGTCTGCAAAATGTTCAGGTTTTAGTCCACGGGATCTCAAACATATCCACTGAAATTTGTAAAAATAAGCTATTAATATTTTATCATAAATTACCGATAACATCAGAAACATATTTAAAATACTGCTGTTTGTTAAAACCAATCTATAATGCCTGACAGAAATTTGCGTCATGGTGCGTATATTTCTTAATTTTTTCAATTTCCGGCGTTTCACTGATAATGGGCACAAAGGCCTTGAAGCGTTTTCAATACTTGAATTGGCTCATTTAGACGCTCACCTTGTAGAAAGAAATCATTATTTATTTCTTGAAAGTAAACTTGTTATATTTATATCTACTTTTACGGGATGTCATTGATTTTTATTTTTGTTACTTTAAGATTCTTAGATGTCTAAAATTTTATATATAAAATATTATATATAAATATTTTATACTTAACATTTTAATTGTGTTTTGTATTTTCCCACTATCTATTGATTTAAGTCAGTAACAATGGTTTAAAAATCCGTCTTCCGAAATGAAGTACCTGGTTCGTCCTGCAAGTTTATAATGTATCTCTAGTTTTTCGAAGTAAAACATAGTAAGTAAACAATATTATTACTTGTTTCGGCGGAGTAAACCATCGTGAGGAAATGTGCATACCAGAAAGTCCGTCACTGTAGACTGTGGACTCTCCTCCTCTCGTTGATACAACCGAGTGCAATTACAGATTATGATTTTCATGATGATAGTTTTATTATTATAAGTATTCATACAAAGGTGGACAAATATTTCGGATGATTCGGATATTTTAAAAATCGGACGTAACATTGAAATGATCAAAAATAAAATTGATAAAGATCAAAGGGACAATGCATATCTCTGTGAAGAAAAATAAAGTGGTTTTCCGGGTTGTTTAACTCGTCTAATTACTTGTAAAAGA
>DWPT01004267.1:0-13438 GCA_018251895.1 Agathymus mariae mariae
AGGTTTGATTTCTCACAATCTTTTGAACCTTTCTTCTGAGATAATCCCGGAGTGTTATGTGTAAAAACAGTTCTTCAAGGCTTTCATAGTAATAGTGACCATATCAGGTAGCCTGTCTACCTTATTGTCTACACTTCTGGCTATAAAGAATAGCCAGAATAGAATTTATTTCCTAATTAAAATATGTGCATTTATTTCAGGGCGACCAAGAAAGAACCGTGGGGAAGATAGGGACTACTCACCGTCCCCTGTAAGAGACAAATCACCAGAACTGAAGCACAAGAAGAAGAAAAAGGACAAGGATAAAAAGAAAGAAGAAAAAGAAAAGGAGAAAGAAAAAGAGAGGGAAACTAAGACTAAAGATAAAACTCTTGCTCCTTCTAGTAAGTGTATTAATTTGTTTTTGAGACCAGATTGGGCCACTATTAATTTTAAAATTAATGTAATTCTGAAGTATAAGGAGTTATTCCTATTAATAGATCCAAGCTGGATGGATGGAGAATGGCAGGTATTCTTGTGGTGCAGCATGGGGTGCTATTCTCAATGTTATTCATGCATGGTTATTGCTCTTGCTACTTACCTGCCTGCCTATTTTATTAAAAAATTAGCCATAATTTTTTTTAACATGTATGGGTAGAAATATTTTACAAACAGCTAAAAAGCAGGTGTATTCACCATTTTCTTTACTTATAATGCAGATGGCATGGGCAGCAGTGACTACTTTCAGTCATGTGGCCTGTCAGTTCGTTTGTTGATTGTTACTATAAAAAACAATGCACTATCAACTACAAATGTTCAGAAACAGTAATATATCATTATTCGGCTTAACTCTAAATGTACCTGTGCAACTTGGAACAATTTGATTACCAGTGGTTTTTGAACTCTTGTAATATCTCCCACCAGTGTTTCTAATGGTTTTGCAATACATAAGTTAAATTGGTTCTGGAAGTTTCATCTAAAAGTGTAATTTTTCCAGATGTACACAGTGTGGTGACAAATGTACGTCCATCAGAGGCGACGGCCATTGGCGGTCTGCTGACAGGTAGCGCAACTAAAACAACAGCTATCGTGGACCTCACTAAAGACGAAGGGAACAAGAACGTTGCTGATTCCAGAGAAGTATCCTTCAATAAACTACAAGGTAGTGTATACAAAATTAGTATTATTAATCCATTCATTACTTTCTGCTTATTATTCTCTGACGTTGAGGTGAATTAAGGGTACAGTTGTTTTTACTAGTGTGTTCATTGCTAATGGAGAATTACTTTGTTACTTCGGGGCACCTTACAGGCACTGCAATAATTTTACAGTGTTTCAATTTTTATCGAAGTGTTTTGTCTTTGTTGTTTATCACGTTAATTACCGCTGTCAGCCAACTTCATGAGAATTCATGTTTGGGTCTATAACTGACGGTGCCCTAGTTTTCCAGATATCCTACAGACTAAGTACCAAATGGGCATCTTGGGTACCCAAATAGAGGGCAATCCTAACTACTCTTGTCCATGCAAAATTGCAAACTGGAAGGCAGATCTCGGCATATATGTCGTCATTTCATAAAAGTCGAGTTCTTAGCCAAAATCTTTATAATAATGTGCATTATTATCCCATTGACCACTAGTATGCAATTTGCATTACAGGCAAGACGTTCCCGTCGCTGGTGGTGGTGGCGCGACCGTATTTGCGCGCGAAGGAGGGCGCGCAACCAACCGACCGCGCGGCACTCGACAGCAAAGTGAAGTCGGTGCTTATCCACACGCCCATGAAGTTCACCGAGTGGCTCATCCAACAGGGGCTCGTCAGGTCCGAGCAGTGGTGCGCCGTGCACGCCGGGAACAAACTTAAACTTGGTTAGTGCAATGCTGTCTTTCAACAAGTTTTCGACCTTTGTATTTATGTTAAAACTAGATGAATAAAAGGAGTGAAGCTACGTCTTAGAGTGGCCAGGATCCTAGTAATTGTGTCGAAATATCGATAGAAAATTCAAACTCGATACAGTTAAAATGTATAATTCCACAATTTAATAAATTTAAAATCATATGTAGGTGAACAAATCAGTTTTTAGCTCCAAGAGATTTCATCTAACCTCTGGTTCCAAACATCCTCCTCTGCTCTCGGTTCATGCTTCTGATCAACCTAAAATATTAATTAACAATAATAAACGTTACAATCACACCATTGCGCTAGAGTTCCCTGTGTCTCGGGTGGCATATACAACTATGACATTACAAATACCCATGACCCAAGAACAAACATTTATCTGTCAGATAAATGTCTGCCCGGCCGGGAGTCGAACCCGGGAACCCTCGCTCGACAGACAGGGTCACTACCAAATTTGTTATGGGGTTGTCGTATAATATTAATAGTAATAAACTCTCACACACTCACTGCACTAGGATTTTGTGTTGCGGACGAAACTAACACCCACACATTATAAACCCACATAAGTGTGTACGCCAGCCAAATACAGGACGCGGGACCTCTCGTTCGGCAGGCAAGGTAACTACCAACTGAACTGCAGGGTTGTCACACAATGTAAACATATGAAGCAACAATATCTAGTCCGTCCGGACTGAAGCAAAGCTTTGTAATAAACGTATCTGTATTTTTCTACATTCAGTTTAGTCCCAACTGTACTCGTGTTTGATGGTATTGCTTCAACACCTGCCTGACTAGCTAGCTACCACCCTTGTTATTTTAATATCAATTATGAAATATTTTCTAATGTAAACATACGATGCAAGATTGAACGTAAGTTAACAAATGAGTTCTACTGCCTTACATGGCTTACATACTGCGGTAATGTGCTGTCGGCGGTCTTGAGATTACCAATTACCATCAGGACCCATCTGATAATATAGCAGCCACTAACAAATGGTATGAAACAAATTGTTAAAATTGCACGGTTGTTTCAGGCATGTACTCTGACGTATCAAAGTTCCCGTACTCTGGTGGATACGTGTGGATATCAGAGTGCTGTCCCACGCGCTTCGTCTCCGTATACTCCAGTTCGATATTCGAGGGAGCCACTTTCCCACCCAGTGTCCTGCTCAAGCTCATATATCACTGGGCGTGTCAAACTAACGTTCAGAATGTGGTGCAATGGGTCAAAGTGGACAATCTATATGTGAAAGGATTGTTCACTTGGTTGCGAGCTGTGTGCACGTCTGCTGTTCATCAACATATGCCATTTTTGGGAGGAGCCGGCAAGAAAGTGGAGGTGGGAGTGATCTCACTGGGTACCACCAGTCACGACGGTACTCAGAGACAGGTGAAGGTTGAAGTGTTGGGAGTGCTGGATCCTGCTGAGAAATCGGTATGATTTCAGTTTAACAATGTATTTAAGTATTCGAATGAGTATAATAATGAAAGGTAATATTTGAACCACATTGATAATTACATAATTAAATTAATAAGGCTTACTAGTATACATAACAATAAAGAAAGCTGTAACTTATGATTATTACATCATAATATTGTAACATTTTATGTATAATCAGTAGCCAGAATATTTGGTACTTGTTAACAGTCAACAATGTAAAATTGAAGAATTGTAAGGACGCGTTAAAATATATTGATTCATATGTTCGATGAAAGGTTGACATGACAGTACTTATAACGTAGTGAAAATTAATGTTTCAGATAAGACTTCGCGCTGTTGAACCTTTAGCAGAGTATGAGAAAAACTATAAGAAGCGTTTCCAAAAGATCCTGGAACCATTGAGCCTCTGGGTGCATCCGTCATCCATCATCGTGACTGATCTCACGGTGGACAAGGGCACGCTGGTTGCTATGGGCTTCAAAAATGTCCACCAGTCGTCATCCCATAGTGACCAGCCCTCTAAGAATAGTAACGCGAATATTATGGAGTATTTGAGACGCATCGTTCCGAGAATGTTCCAGAACACACTTTCGCTGCTGTCTAGACAGATCATACAACAATTCTTGGACGAGCTAGTCTGGAGGGAAAGGTGGGTACAAACAGACTCCTGGTTTTAATTCTTTTATTTTAACAAATTACTTGGAAGCAGTTCACTTTGTCGTATTAAAATTGGAATTCCACAAAAATCATACTTGATTGTAACGTCACACAACCTTTAAGCCGTTGTATATTTACCGTATACAGGTTCGGTGTATCCCCGGGGCAGGCGTTCGACAACATAGTGGCTCACATCGCCGAGCAGACCAAGCTGGACGCCAAGGACTCCATCACTGTGCGACTCAACAGGATCGCCGCCAATCCCTTCAAGAGCTGGAAGTATCCTAAGGTAATCAGAAACATTACTGGCTTGTGTCGATCGGACCAATCAATGAGATGTGTATATAAATTGAAGGTCCGATGTGGAATAGATTTAATGTGCCCTTTGGTGCACGAACTGTGTCCAACGCGAGTTCTTCACTCGATAGGTACTAAATCACGTATATGTAATTAACAAACGTTAAACAAATGTATATGTAGAAAAGTGGAATCGCTGATCTACTGTGAGTCATAACAGTAGTGAGAACAATAATATTAATCATTTGCTTTATGCTTAATGTAAAACTCACACTGGGTCACTGATGATGATAAATGGTAATTATACAAATGCAGAGTCAAAGAGATTTCCTACAAACAGTTTGAGTACAAAGTATGAATATAATATTAAATTACGGTAAATATGGGTATATTAACTCCAGTCGGCAGTGATACTACCTCGCCCAGTATGGCGCTCCGGTTCGCATCCTCGGCCGTATTAGGGATTTGGGACATTTCAATATTGTCAACCAAAACAATATGTATAAGTTATTCATGTATCAGTTTGTGTTGCATTTTTAGAATAAAAAGGCTGACAAGAGCGACCGCGCGGAAGCCGCGCCGGAGCCCGAGGTCGAGGTACGTGGCAAGCGCGGCCGCCGCAAGAAGGAGCCGGAGCCCGATCCGGCGCCCACGCCCAAGAAGCGTCGCAAGGAGGTCAAAACCACCTACGTGGAAGAAGACGATGAAGAGGTAAGCTTTTGGTGTCACTTGAAATTTAAATATTCAAGAGCTTCAGTGTTCGATTAAATAAACGTAATGTTTGTCTACTAGTAGTAAAGAAAAATTTTAGCGATATCTTTCATATTTGCGGAGAAGTCATGCGGCAAAATATTAATTTGTTTTCTCTACACTTTAATAATATACAAGAACCGAGTGAGCTGATTTCTGAACAGATCAAACGAAGCACCCTTACTTACGATTGTTACTTATTTCTAATTACCAGATTCCGCTAGCCCTTCGTCGCACCAAGATAAAGCAGGAGAAGACGAAGGAGAAGGAGACGGAGACGTCCCGGCCGCGGCGCAAGGCCAAGGCCAGCATCTACGTGGACGACGACCCCGACCTCGACGACATTCCTCTCAAGAACATCAAGAAGGAGATCAAGCCGGAGGAGACTGTCTCGCTGGAGAGGTACTACTTCGGCCAGGCGGGCGACACCGGCACGGTGGATCGACAGTCTATCGCTGTGCAGGTTGGTGGTGTTCACTTGTATTTTTGTATTCACTCATCTCTATACACGGATTGCACAACGCGGCTATGTTATTGTGCCCATTCTGTTTGCACCATTTTCCCGCTGATCGCAAGTGTTTACAGCAAAGAGTTTTGAGTAGAGCACAGTAACTAACAATCAAACGATGCTAGATCAAGTGGCCACATAACAAAAGCTGTCCAAAGATACAGTACGACCAATCCAGGCCATTGCTACAAACCAGTGTTACTACAGCAATATCAGTGTAGTCAGATTTTACACTAACGTATTAAAAGCAGCTAAACCATATCTTTTATTACCTTTGATATCGAAATTTGTAAATTGTAACTATTTTCCAAAATAAACACTCGTTTGAGTCATACTTTATTTGCATAAACAATGAGTCGATGGATTGTGTGTGTCAGTGTCCTGAATGTGGAGCGGAGTTGAACGAGAGCGGCGCCCTCGTGGAGCACATGCTGCGGCACGTCGTGCAGCCGCCCGCGGCCGCCGCGCCGGACGCGCCGCAGTGCTACTACTGTCTCGTGAGGTTCGCGGACGGGGAGCAGCTCGCCGCACACCAGAGGGAGGCGCATCCAGTCGACACCAAGTCGCCTAACTTGTACACGTACGCTTGTTTGATATGCGAGGTGAGTGGTTTCAATTACTTATTACTTATTTATGTTATGTTCCCAGGAGAAATGTTTCTCCTAGGGCTAATGCTAATAAATGATTATGCTTTCTATTTCGCGGACGTCTGCAGACGGCAATGAGTAGTTAACTTTTAGACTGACATTATTCTCGTTTTTCAAATTATAAAATCGTCACCATACATCATAATACATGTACAACACTGCAGACTGTTACTGCATATTTGTACATACGAATGTAACAGTTTATATGAATCTATAATATTTTTATTGTAACTTTTACTTGTCCAGATATAAAAAACCAATATCGTTAGCCTGTATTTAACGTACACGCGTCTCCGGCAGGGTCGCTTCGCGGCAGTGCTGACGTTGGCTACGCACATGCAGAAGGTGCACTCGCCGCGGGAGCTGCCGTACGCGTGCTCTCAGTGCACGTACCGCTCGTCCGCGCACCGCGCCACGCTCGACCACATGCGCCGCGCGCACCGTCTCAGCACCTACCTGCACTGCCCGCACTGCCTCAAGGTGACACCATCTCACATGTCGTATAGCTTTGTGACTCGCTGTGATCTCAGCGAGGGATGCCGCAAAAGACTTGTCGAGCCTTTCAAGGTCCCATGGAGTTATGGCGATACCTGCTAAGTAGGTAATTCTGGTGGTAAGGTGGCCCAGTTTTGTAGTAGACCTTCGCATGGATTACGAAAACATCTCCTTATGTTTACAAACAGTATCCGGCCCCCAAATATATATTTTAATTTTCAACAGGCAATTTCATCTGGGTCCCAGTTAAGAATAGTTTTTCTCTTTGCATAAATTAGAAATGTAGTCATTTAATGTAACAGTTACAACATTCAAAACTTTGTTACTAACCTCTTTAAAGATCATCCATACTATTATTTATGTACTGTTCCGTGGGAACAAATCCACTTACTGGGATGAAAAATATCCTAGATTATGCATAATATAAGTTACAAATATGCTAGTATCATTTAAATCTGGACAAATAAAAATATGATAACAAACGAGGCGAAAGATTTTATTTACGGTGTTTGTTCGAAATTTGATTACAAAATTCTATCATACACCATTTTGTCCAGTATCGCAGAAACTATCAGTGACTGTCGCAGTCACAACGACAACAAAAACAAACAGACAGACACGTGACAATATAGACAATACTTACAATAAGGTGCCATGTTCTCATCTGATCTACGATACTCTAAAGAAAAGGCAGATGGTGTGAATGTGTGTACATCATGTGTACCGTCAACAGGTGATCCCGGTGTACGCGGACGGATACGAGATATCGGCCAACGTGAGACTGTATCTGGAGCACGTGCGCGCGCACCACCAGGCGCACATCGACGTGCGCTGCCCCCGATGCGTCCTGCGCTTCGTGCACCTCGGTAACCGCACCGTCCTGTATCTTGCACGCGTCCAACGCGATCGGATCCAGCGGGACATGTGTTTGTCCTTAGATGTGTCTGTGTTGGAGGCTCTACAGTTGGTGTAGACATGCGGGCAGACCGTGTGAGGAACGTAGAACGTTGATAACACATTTAATGTACACTTTACATAATGCATTTTTATAGTTCATAACACAACATAAAGATGTGGCTGATTGCAACAAGTAACTGACGAGTGGAGATCGGTACAAAAAAAACAACAATTTTTTTTTTTTTGCACCTAGACAAAGGGCGAAGGGTTACTCTCCGGAGATGCGTGGGAGGGGGTGGTGAATGCTCATGCATGGTTATGTGGGACTCCGGATAAATCTAGAGGCCTACCCACTAAACACCACCCGAAATTGGTTTTAGCCATGCGGCCTCTAAACCGTCATCTGACGCGACCCTCCTCAGGGAAAAAACAACTAAGCCTTTTTTTATACATTTTTTTCACACGGTTAAGTAATCTTTGTTCATTCTGTCAACTGCAATAACAATTATATTGTATATGGTCATACTATTGAGAATGTTGTAATGTAAAATATACTCAAAGAAAGAGTTTGGTAGTATTAGTATTTTTTTTTAAAGGCCAGAAAACCCCCGCCATATTATATTTGTAAATAGCAACAACATTCAAAACATTTATTTTCAAAAAGTTTTCATTTTTTGCAATACTTTATTGTTTTAAAATAGTTTCCCTAGTTATATAAAGTGCAAATAAAATCATATAGGCGGTCACGCCGTGTAGTCCACGCTGTTCCTCGTAGATATTGTTTTGTGATAATTCTGTCCAAAATGAATGTTTTGTAGAATTTCCTTTTGTAGGCCCAAATTTAGAGATCTACTCATAGACTCTATTGACATTTATTATGTTATATGACTCCGTCTACAAAATGTAACTGTATTCTAGGTCAGCTAAAGGAACATCAAGTGCGTGACCACCATCCCGTCGAAGACGCAGTGCCCCTGTGCACTGAGGAACATCTCATCAATAAGCCTAAGGTGAGTACAGGTTAGAATTCATTAGTGACAAGCCGCTGAGACGAATAGTGAGTCGTCTTCCGGTCACTGATCAGCCCTGAATTGTACATCATCAAGCTGGATAAAAGTACTATCGATCAATGAAGAGATTTCTGCACTATCCAAATGAGTGAATTTCTTTTTCCGCTCGAAGTCCGCCTTGCTCCATATCGACTTGCAAACGAACTGTGAAGGCACGGAAGTGTTAAACATATATAGACATCCCAGCTTTATGCGACATTGCCGCTGGCATCATTGTTTACCCGATCGATCGGTTGGTTGCTTGCAGACAAAGGCGCGTCCGCCGGTGAAGGATACGGCGAGCCACAACATCACGGAGACGTACGAGCAGCTGACGCTGGTGCTGCCCGACGGCATGGTGTGCCGCGAGTGTGACACGCCACTCGACAGCGACAAACATTTCTTGTATGTAACTTAGTGTCAGTTTGATATTCAAAAATTCAACTTTTAACATAATTGTGCTCATCGAATATTCATAAGGGCTAGTGTGTTTTGAGATGTGTTAAAATATTATTTAATTAACCGTTAGCTTAATTGATTCACAAAGTGAAAAATGTGTTTGAATGATGTTTCATTGGGTTTAATAAGTGTAAGCCTGTTCATATAATTTTTTGGTAACCCATTTTTTTTTTTTCAACAAATAGTAACTTGAGTGCATTGGGTCTGTTCTTTTACTCTCTTATTCTATTAATTTCACTGTACGAGGGGGCGTGTTCACAATGTGTTTTGTTATTGTACAGGGGCCACACGACATGCAGCAAGTGCACGTTCTCGTCGTCCTGCTACCGCGGCCAGCTGCGACACTCGTCGTACTGCGCGGGGCCGCACGCGCTCGAGACAGCGCCGCGCCCCGCGCCCCACACGCTCTACTGCGTCTGTGGATACTCCACCAACATAGGTACCTAGCTCCACACATCACTCTCCGATACCACGCTTTATTTTATAGATATTAAATTTATTATATTATATTGTATTAAACTTTTTTGGCTCTTGCCAAAGTCGTTTAATGTTTAATATTAACCCCGCTTTGTAAACAGAGCTTTATGATGCATGTCAAGCGTTGAACAATAGCTTTTTGATCATTCAGTTGCAGCACCGGTAGGTTTATAATTAGTATCAATCTTAAAACTTTTACTTACACACTTAAAATAACTTCTTAAATTATTAATTAATTTTGTGTCGTGAAGGCACGGACATGCTGAGCCATCTGCTGGTGACGAAGCACTCGAGCGCGTATGAGTCTGAGGAGGAGGCGCGCGCCAACACCGTGCGCGCCGGTCAGGACGACGAGCCCGCCCCCAGCGCGCTCAACATGCAACCAGACACGGTCAGTGCGCATGCGCTTGCAACCTGACACCGTATATGTACATATGCCCATTATGTCTCTTGAAAATCTTCGTAGTTCCAATACTACAATTACTATTGCTTGATACCGAGCGCCGATCACTTACATTATTAGTGTGATGGAATACGTAAAGAAGACATCATCATGCTATACAATACAAGCTAGAATTTACCAATCGTGGATGCAGCTTCCCTTCTGATTCGAAAATTATTATTACGTATTTTTTGTAATGTTACCACTCCCAATATAAATGTATGCATTGATTGATAATTTTGAGTGTCGACTGATTTGTCAGAGTGTGGAGAGCTTGCCGGCCATGGCGGACTATGCACCTCCATCCGTCATCAACACGCAGTTGTCACTCGACGACCTGGCGCCGCCCTCCGTGCTGCAGCCTGACCAGGTATGGCTTATCGCTATATATAATCTACCTTTCACAGTTTCATGTATGAGACATAAAATTTATGTCCACTTTGTCTTGTCTTTGTCAAATTTACTATTTTTTGTATTAAATACGGAGGCTAAAAATATGAGATTTTAGATCTCAACGCTAAATATACTACTATATAAATCTGTATTGTCTCTGTCCATACATTTATTTTGCAAATTTCAACCTCAAAACTTCAACAATCGAAACAATTATTGTTGTTTATTACCAAATAATAAATTAATGATTGAGACGCAAATAAGACATATCGAAATAAATATCAAACGTCATACCCAGCGACCGGTGGACATTTTCCATAAAGTATGTTATACTGTTGTGCATAATATAGTGTCATCCATGCTTTATTTAAATTCAATATATATTACAATACAATTCACTTTATTGTACACCAAGAGAAATACATATTTGGAAAGAACAGAAACCACGGTGTAAACACCAGGCGATTATATTGCGTCTTGTATGACTGCGTCCCTTAACATCGGTTGGTTTGGAGTATTTTTCGTTTCGCATATCCTATAGTCTCGGTTACTGATGACAAATTATCTAACAAACTTGGAGTGTATTGAAATAAACCAGTCATAACTGCACTCGATTTCTATTAATACTATATAATATATGCCAGCATGACCAGGAACTACTGAAGGATGCGTATGAGCGGCCGTTGGCGACGCCGCGCCACGAAGAACCGCACTATAGCCTCGGAGACTTCGAGCCGCTGCCGCAAGAACCGCCGCCGCAGCCCGACTTCGAACAGTTGTAGATTGCACCATTGGATCTTTGGCCTATATACACTGAGGCATCGTTTTATGACACAATACTACTTTTGATTAGTAGCTGTAATATGGCTTTGAATTACACCTAGTCTGCTGAAAAGTAAGCGACTCCTAAATATTCATCAATTATGCATTGTATTTTAGTTTTGTATTACATTACAAAGAAATGACTATTTAAGCAGTAATTTAAGACAATGTGTCGGAAGCTTCTGCAATCACTTCTCTAAACATTATTTTCCCTTAAAATTACTGTTGGTCTCCACCCATATATATATTATTAGACTATTCATTACTTCATAGTAAACTAGATCACTACATGTATCGGTGTGGTAAATTTCTTTAAAGAATTGTACCACTAAATTTGAAGTGTAATATCATGTTAGTTGTTTTTATTACATAAATTCTCACAAATCATACAAGCTAAACCTATTGTTAGCTGTATTCCATAGGTATGGAAACACTTTATTATGACAAGTATAAATATATTGTAGCATATTTTTTAAATTCAACATTAATATTTTAGACATGACTCACTAGGTGCTACTTGGTGATAGTATGTGACGAACAGTAAAATGATAATTGTTTGTCAACTTTACTTTGAAGTATTAAGTGCAGTAGGAACTTTAAACTACATACATATTTTTTTTGTATATATAAACTAGAATGCTATGGTAATAGTATTATAATTATGACATTTGTTTATGTCTGTAACTTCTATGATATACAGAGTATATATATTATGTAACTTTTATATAGAGTATCACTTCTTTGGTTACTAAAGATAATTAGGGCTTTAGTTTATTAGGACATGTAATAAAAGCTTCTAAACCATTCATTTCTGCTTTATTTTCCTTTTTTTCTTGAAGTTCAGGGTTACCTTATTTACCACTCCATATTCATCTATACTACTAGAATTGTTATCTAAAATAATTCCTTCGTAGTCCAGGTTATATGTTTTCCATATGTATTTCCAGGATATTTTCACTTTATTGCCAGTTCTTTGTAAATACAACTCAAAATGTCGGGCAATAGCCTTTTTAAGTACTCCAACAGTTGCATTTTGAGGTACCTGCAATAATTAGTGTAATTATTCAAATCACAACTAAGCAAAGCAACTCACTTGAAAAATAAAGTATTAACACTGAAACTGTCAATGGATATAACTAATTAATATGGATAAAAAAAGAAGATATTTTTACTTGCAGAAATCATTATATAGTGTTAAGTTATCAAGCATATATAATAAACAATTTAGTTCATAAATTATGTACTTACAATAACCTTTAAACAAGGCTCACTGTCTCTCGAAACTAAAATGGTAATAGACTGTCCGTGTTCCACAGCTATCTAGATGAGACATAACAATTGGAGATCAGATTTAAAAACTACTACAAAAAATATAGTACTGTATTATACAACTTATAGACATTGAAAACAACATAAAGTTAAACCTCACTATCTATATAGTTCATTCACGTTACATTTATAAAGTAATAAAAGTAAAAAGTAAGCATTCTTTCTGAGCTACATAAAATTCATATAGCAATGTATTTAACCTACCTGAGAAAGAATTTCTTCATGAATTATATCTGACGGAAGATCTGAGAGCAATGAATCGTGACTTATAAGCGTACATAAAGAAGATTTAGTTATTTCAAGAAGTTCGTCATGAGACAATCTGCTAGCAGCGTCTTCGATGAGATCCATTTGTAGAATATTAAGAAATCATTAGTATCACGTATATATAAATATACTCTGCGAGCGTCACGATCACGAATCCTTAAAGAAAATAAACAAAAACCTATGCCGCAGTAGCGATGCTCGATATACATCGATGTTTATTGCCGTTCGATGCATCGAAGTAATTTGATATATCGATTACTTCAATATTTAACGATATAAAAATATATTCCATTTCAGATACTCAAAGAACACGTGCCAACTAGACAATAATGTGTTATTTTTTTCTGTTTACTTGGATTTTGACAAAACATCGGTAGATTTTATTGTTTGAATTTTATGAAACACAAATTAGTTAACAGAAATTGTAAATCAAACAGAACCAAAGTATGTGTTTTTGATGTGCTATCTGTATATCTAAGGATTCCGGCTGGCCAGCTTAGTAAAATTTTGCAAAAAATTATCTCGACATCATAATAGATCAAGCATGCTAATATAATCTTATTTATGAAAAAAATATTTGAATATCATATAGAATAAGACTAATAAAACGTAATAGTAACTTTTTTTGGC
>DWPT01004268.1:0-13437 GCA_018251895.1 Agathymus mariae mariae
ACAAATATAAAGGGTTATGTGGGTACTAATTAATAAAGTTAGTTTTTGCTGTCATGTCAACTTGTTGTATCATTTTACAGTTTATATTTGTATTTTTACAAGGTAAGAATAAATTTTCGACGGACCAAATTTTAAATGGTCCAAAAAAGTAAAATTATATATGAATCAAATACGATACTTGAGTGTATTGATACAGTTTTTATCTTCTTACGTCCAATGAATCTTATATGATATGAATCATATATGATACTCTGTATGTACTGTCTTATTATTTATGCGCTACTTATTTGTGCGCTATGTTCATGATCACATATGATTCATTTGTTTTTTGAAATTTGGTCATGAAAAAATCATAGGCACTGATTGTCATGAGTGAGGGTAGTTAGGGAAAATGATCATTTTTGTCATTATGTGTTTGTCAGTGTCACTTTTGTTTATTTTTGAACTCATCAAAAAGGGTTATATTACGAGGTTACTTTTTGAAGTGGAATATAAAAAATTAATCTCGGAAGAAATATACGGACAATGAGTTACCAAGAATATTAGAATAAAGTGATGTATTGTTCAAACATACAAGAAGGTTCGTTAGAATGTCTCGATGGCAAAAGTTACTACTTGATGTACTACAATGCGGTGTACCAACCTCCTAGACACAGGGATAATTTTTTTTTTTTAATTATTCTGTATTTACAGAGTAAAAGATCATTGCTTTTTCTGAAGTAATTCTGATAAAAATAAAGGCAGATTAGATACTACACATTTGTTTCCTTACACAAAAATTGTGTTACAAAATAATGTCACCAAATAAAATAAAGATTAGTGATTTACACTATGATTTTTTCAATTTTTGTTATTTACACAATATAATCCACACGTCCCAATATTAAAAAGCTCAATTATCTCGCCACGTCCACAAAAAATATCTTTCAAACTTACCTCTAACTTTGATCATATATGATTCATCGGACAGGGAACCTGAATGTACGTACTCTTATTTATTTCATTATTATTATTATTGGATTTTGGCTAATTGGCTCTCCTACAATGCAACCGAAATAGGTATTAAATACTTCAGTTCTAATTTAAGGAGGGTGGTAGCTAGTTAAGTAGTTAAAAAATCATAAGACTCCGAAACTATAGGTTTAAATTGAGTGGTAAAGAGCGCAAGGTCTACCCTGAACGCGTTGACTCGTCTGTTTCTCAGCAGGGCGCAACACGAAAAGGGATATTATCTCGTTTATTTTCAGTAGGGTGCAGTACGAGTAAATGAGTTTAGCTTAGAATCAAGAATTAGTGGAGGCCTTTACACCCACATTCCGTTTATATAGCCAGGCCTACAAGATGTTAGATTTGTGATAACTGTAGTAAGTTATGCGTTTTATTTTATGTGCAAATCTAAAATAAAATTTTATGTGCAAATCTGCAAGCTTGAATTTTATGTGTAAATCTAAAATTAAAAGATGAAATAAAATATTAATGAAATATAAAAGTTTAAAATTTGAAGAAATAATTAACGCAAATGAAACATAATTACAAGATTGCAAGCACAAAAAATTTTGCTCTCAGCAAATGTTAATTACAGTTCCCACACCGAACATAAAATCACTTTTTGCGCACGAGAAATAAACTGGATTACATTCCAATCCTCATACGGAAGGCAAACAGCATTTATATCGAGTAAAGCACGTAATGAAACTGATAATCAAAAGCAGCATCTATATAAACGTACCCACTATCAGAGAACCACAGAATCGTGACAATAATGAGTCGATGCGGGCTAGGAAACGTCACATTGACCTATTACAACCGATGTAGTTATATGGCTTTCGTGACACTTTAAAGTATTATCGGATTTTCGAAGCCGTGTTCCAAACGGGGTCGTTAATATTAGAGATCAATTTCTAGACCGTTGCGTTTACATTATACGTGGTTAGTGAATAGTGTTGGAGGTACTTGCAGCAGCTTTATCACATTATCACACTACTTACATGTCTATATCACTATAATTATTGTAAGGACCAAACTTACCGATTTTATCATTAGTCACAATAGAATAGCAAACTGTGACTTACTATAAAAGTTATCAGACACTGAAGAAGGATTTTAAAAACTTTTACGGTGTTAAAACAAAGTGAAAAGAATTCTAGGAATCGTACCTACCTAGTGTTCCTCTAGGTAATAAAATTAATATTAGTATTAGTATAGATATTTATAAAATGTAACACATTTATTTTAGTTGTCAATAAATGAGATATTATTCTAGTTATTATACAGTTTCATTATAATTATAGAAGAAAAAAATACTTTATTTGCAATATTTTCATAAATATTATTGTCATAGAGTAATTATATATAACTTAATAAAGATATAAATTTTCTATCATATGTTAAAGTGTTAAATGAATTATTAAGTGTTAAACTTATTATTATGACCTGCCTATTGTTAGTCATAAATTTAAATGTGCTTTGTGAGCTCAGTAGTAAACGAGAAACATAATTTATATCTAAAGTAAAGTTATCATTTGTGTAGAATAGAACCATAAACAATTTTATATGCCATAACCGTTTAAAATTCATACTAGCATGGCCCTTCCGATACTGCCTATTAAGTATGCAAAAGGGCGCTTATCGGCGATATAAAGAGCACGAAGGATTGTGACGACAATTCTAATCGCTTACACTTGACACATAGTTATGGGGAACATTCTTGTCATTATTGACGGGCTGTTGTTTTTTATATACTACTGTTATTTTCAGTGACAGTATGCACAGATTAAAAATGCACCACAGAAGAAAGTATTGAACGAGAATCAATCGAAATAAGTAGCCGCAGTTTGTAAAAAGAGCAGTCGTATTAATTTTTAAATGAGTGTTACAAGGAAATATAAAAAAAGAAAAAACACGATAAATCTAGATCACTCTAATACCCAAAAATCTGTATAGCTTTTACATTTAAATGCGTTTATTAGCATTGCGTTTCTCAATACCTAAATTGTGGTTAATTATGCGTTAGTACAGTGCCAACGCAAGTCATATAATTACTTCAAGAATAACCGTCACGTTGACCCCACACGATGAATTGTGCTAAGCTGTACCTCACACAAACATCAAAATTCCATTACTGTTTTGTTCAGCAGAAAACTGACATATTTTATTGTTTCACAAAATCGTAACCTTTCATCGCCGGTGCAGGAATCCTTTTAAGAAATACATTACACTGATTCTCTTTTTGGAACATGCTTATGCTTCCATGCTGAGTAAACAAGACAAATTCCTCGTGATTATTATTTTCGCGTACTCTTGTGAATGGAACTGAACTTACTGTTTTTGTTTCAGGTTAGCTTCAGTAAGCCTGCATAACTCACGCATATATGCACAGCTTGCGAGCACAGAGATCGGACTACCGGTGAGAATTTTTTATTAAATTATATTCTTAACACTGATATACAACATTACAAACTTTAATGGTCGGTTCAAAAATATGTAATTTCGCATAAAAGTCCATTATGAAAAAAAATCTGTAAAATACATAATCGGTGAAGTAGGTTTGTTTGTATTAAATTCTTTATATCCTATCGTTAGGAGCTTGAAATTTATCATGGACTCTTTTGGATATAAATAACAGAAAACATTTTTCATGAAACTGTAATCAATTTTATGAGCCATAATTTACTTATTTAGGTTTAAAGTGTCCGAGTTGCAGAGAGATAAAATAAACATATTATATTTAGGACTAATATTCAGGAAATAGCATAGAACCTTTTAATTAAAATATACGATAAACGAACACAGTCGCAACCTGATATTACTGGCCACTACACTCCATGGACGTCCATAACAACAAAGGTATTACTGAGACAAGATGGAAACAAGAAAATAACCCGTTATTAACAAAACGGTTGACGATAGATCTTACAAGGAGGGTGGTTAATAGCAAGGCCGGTAACGAAAGAATGAGTACTGTGAGGATTAAGCTGCGTAGAACAAAGCCTAATGACTTCAAAAGTACCGTTTCCTTGTCTATTGTTAAGAAAACTGCTTCACAAAGTAGTGGAGGGATAACACTTGTATAATGATAAAGTGGTATGATCAAGTTGAAACTTGAAAAGATATATTTGTTAATAACTGCCATAAGCATAGTTGCAAGTAATTTATAAGTTGCTGACATACCCGGTCCTACCTCACTTTACGTAGACAATGGTAAATAATACTGTATCTGTCTAAGGATCTGTTGCATTATAATCAAACTAACAGCTCGTCACGACGTCATTCCGGATCATCAATTCATTATTATTCAATTATATATACAATTCATATATAGCCTAAGTCCATTCAGGAAAATGTATATTTCAAATGTTAAAATTGTTTTCCAAATAGACGCCAGAGATTACTTTCCGGATGTAAACAAATCACAAAAATCGCTCTCTCTCTTTATATCCAGTCAGTTGCCCGGAAATGGACATACATATATGATATGTCCAGCCAGTTTTTAATTATTCATACTTACATGTTGGTAAAATTGCAAAGTAGATTTGAACAGATAATAATACTTAAAGTAACCCAGCAATGCAATAGGGAACAAGTGTTCACGTGAAGTAAAATCGATTTCACGTTTGTATGTTTGCAAAGACTAGTCGTGCAATTAAACAAGTGATCAAAGCAAGCAAACATCATGTATGCAGTATACGCTGTATGAGTGAATGATTAATTGTTTATTCAGAGCTATTGTAAACAAAACGCCATAATATTTATGTTATGTAATCGATTAGTTAAATTAATAATGTGTATGAGACAAGCGAAGAGTAAATTCCGCCTAAATGAAATTCAGTAAAGCTTGATTCGGGTTCTACAAAGATCATATTGTACTATAATATATTGTTTATGATAGTTATATATATTTTTGTAATATATCTGTTTAAGGAATAATTTATATATTATTACGTCACGAAAATCGTTATTTCCCGTTTCCTCCAATTTGTCAAACCAGTTTTCTTTTTTTATTGTTGTTTGCTAGCTCTGACGAAATTTAGTGTTATACATAAAAATATATTGAAAACAACTTTATTAATGACCATAGTCCAATTTCCACCATTGGACCACTAGGCCAATATAAGTATGAATTACCTATTGTTTTGCTAAAAGAAAACATTGCTAGTATCATGGTTATGAATAAATGCTATCGTAATAAACCGAAATATCTTTTCAGGTGTTTTTTTTTTATGTAACTATAAACGCGCAAACGAGTTACCACCGCTCATAGACATCAGTAATACCAAAAACATTATCGAAATTTAGCCGACCCTGAAATATAAGCGGGGATCCCGCATTATTACTGGCTCTCCGACACTATGACCCAAACACGTATGAAACATTTCACAGTCGACTTTAAAAGGAGGGTGGTAGCTAGCCAGTTGGGAAATACCCAACTAGGAACCCTACCATGGCGGCAAGTACTGTTGGGATTGAACTAGGTGGTACAGAGCTCAGCTACCTCCAACAGGAGGGACCGTTCGCCGTAGCCGCGTCCGTTGTTCAGCAGAGTGCACCATGTGTAGGGGAGGCTGGCTGGACTCAAGGATGGAGAGCCCCTTACACCCATATTTAATGGTCACTGTAATACAATGGCATCCATATCTCTTCATCCATTAATTTCTATAGTTCAGTGTTCAAACGGACAGACATCAGATCAGCCAATGTGCTACTACCCTTCCAACGATGAAATTAAATGTTTTATTTGTAATAATTATGCCAAAACGTTATTTGCTTTTAAGTTACTTGAAGTTGTAAATTGTTTGATGGCAGAATTAGTAGGTGGGAATAAAATTAACAGGCGAGCTTAGTTTGCCGTGTACCAGCAAACTAGAATTCCTCCATTATTTATAGGCAGGGAGGAAGTATTAAAGGTGAGCGTACACATAACTCGGCTAACAGTATTATTCGAATTATGGGCAAGTATAAAATGATTTACAACTTAAATTTAATACGGCGAATTCCTTTACACTCGGTACATTTTTCTAACCTTGACTTTGTATTGCATGATGAAAACGATGCCTTACCGCGTGCGGTAAACTATTAGTTATTTTGTTTTTTTTTTGTAATTTGTAATTAGTAAAATAATATTCCTTGAATATATTTCATTGTAGAAAAGTTATTTAATAACTTTATATGTTCATTGTTATTTTATACTTTTTCAATATATACTGAGATCATCAATTTTCTTCTTAACTTCTACAATGTATCTAAATACTGCCGAAGTACAATAACGTTTTTATTTATTAATTCATTGGCATATTCATAAATTAATAAACAGAGTAAGGAATATACTGTAATATTTTAACTTTAACATATTAGGAATACGATATAGAAGAAAATTGATACACGGCACCTGTTTATACTACGACCCTGTAGCTCGACTGGTCATAGCTTCCAATAAATGTATTCTAGTTTGGCCCTAGGTCGAGACAGATAACACTTTGTTTTTGACTATTGGTTGTTTGTCAAAGACAGATTAATAAACCAAGTCTTCTATTGCCTATTTGAAATAAGCTGATTACGTCAAAACATTGTCCCTTCCGTATAATAAACCAACTCTATTCTTTATCTTATACATTTACTCGCCGACAAGTAAACAATATCTTAAAAGCCAAAGTTCGTTAGGTGTACTTCGTATACAACAATCGTGTTCTGTGTGTGGTCTATGCGGTTACGAAGAAAATTTATAAATTATAATTCACTTACACATTATTGTAGCAATTCGTTTACTAGAGAGTATTTCCCACAGCATGTAAGGTATTTCAAACATGGGTGTTATATTAGTTAATTTGTAGTTGGGGAACTCACGCCGTATTCCATCCTATGCTGGTACAAGAATAAGGACAGGGGTGAACTTACAAATTTGTAAGAAACAACACGGTTTTAATCACTTGGACTACATTTTGCTGTGTACTATTATAACTTTGGGTTTATATATTTTTATTTCACTTATATTATATATACGGTATCATAAGATTATATCGTATTTTCCTATAGAGAAAATACTAAATTTTCAAGTTCAGTCGTTAATAAATCATTAAAATGGCAAGTTTTTAACTACTCAGGCATTGAAAGTTCTTAATACTAAGAATTTAATTTAATTGATTGAGCTTCATCTGAAAAACTAAATTTTATCTGATGCATTTGAATATCGATTCCAAAATTTGTTAATCGACAACCACCACCAACTGTGCTAAACGATAGTCTGATAAAAAAAATATCCCAAATTGTCATTCAATCTTAACGAAAAAAAATTGTCCTAAATTGTAATAGCGTTGCCCAATATCAATTTGCCGCGCAGAATATTATACATACGTCAATGACCTATCAATATCACCAATCGATCAGTCCAAGTAGGTTGGTCAATCAGAGAAATTGTAGGTAGGCACGCATACTTTGATCAATCATGAGCGATATTTTAATTTACGTTTCGTTGCTTCTAGAATATTATAAATAGATAAGCAATGTTTTGTCATTGGAGTCAACTAGTGCCGTGCGACTTTCGTCGGGTGTTCTAATATACTATTAAAGATGGGAATTATACGTTCTCTAGTATTATATGATTTTTACAAATTTCTTGTAATAATGTGAAATAAAAATAACTTTATTATTTCTAAAATTATAATAATATATTCTTAGTTGTCAATACTAGTGATGATAGCCCAATGGTTTAAATGTCGGACTTCGCACGGAGTCCCAAGTTCAAATCCTGCACGCACCTCTAATTTTGACAATTTTGTGCGCATTACAAAGTAACTATCACTTGTCTGTGAAGGAAAGGAAGGAAACCTGCACACCTGAGAATCGCGGTCAACTGTGGCTTTAACCCCCTCACTGTGAGAGAAGACCCTACCCCAAATTAGGACAATTATGGATTATAATTATCATGATTATTATAGCCAACTTGAAGTATCGAAAACATACAAAAAGCGAAAATAAAAAAAAAACATATTTTTTTGTTTTTTCACTTACTCAGTTTTACCTACTATAACAAAAGTAATAAGTTGATGAGATCTTTTTGATTTATAGATTTAAAATAAAGTTCCTTTCAACTCTAGACATGAAAGGGCTTTAGTTGTAACAGTCTGGGGGATGCAAAAATGCTTAGTTACTTTCAACATTCTTCTAACCAAAACAAAGCCTGTGTGTAATTTAATTGGACCATCAAGGTTCAGTACAGAGCAGGATTGTTGACGACGCGGTCCTAATGATAGTATGGTTAAAAAAATACATTTGAATTTCCGCTCCATAAGGTTATTACATAAACAGACAAACGTAGGATCTATCGTCGCATATAATTCAAATATTGCCATGACACAATAAACTTGTTCGAACACAACTAATCTACTTATGGACATTACTTTAGAACTCGTAGCCTTGAAATTGAATGACACGACTACTCTTGTGCATTCTACTCGTATTTACAATCCATTATCGTTTTTTAATTATATAACTACATAGATTTCTCCCTATAACGCTTTATCTATTTTGTGTTGTCTGAGGAGACTTGAATTGTGTTCTACAAGATTCTCCAAGTTTATAGATTTGTCATTGTTGGCCAAACAAGTCGTAAATACAACTTCCAAATCTTTAGTCGATTCATATCACTAGTTTGAAGACAGCTTCATTTAAGCCATGAAATACTATTTAATCTTGTCATCTAAACACGTGAACGTGAGAAAAAATCATCTTTTAATTCATATACTAATGTTGTAAGTTAACACCAAATAAATGTGCTATTTAATATTTCTGTGTAAGTAATTATCACTTGTTTTGGTAAAGTCATGTGAGAGAAGGAAAAGAGGAAGATGTGTGAAGTCTGCCAACCTGCACCTGTGTTTCATTTTCGTGTGTTCATACTACCTTTCTTCTCTTAAATGTTAATAGTTCTTCTATTTTGGTGTATAATCTCATGTTATAGTCAATAGGCAAAATAGTCCTAAAATTCCCTGCGAACTATTCCAGGTCCATACGACGCTGATTCAAGCGACGCGAACGAACGTGACGACGTACGCGTGGAGCTCCTGGGGCTCGTGGAGTGCTTGCTCCAGGACATGCGGAGGGGGCGTTGCCGTGCAGGAGCGACAGTGTCTGCCCAGAGACCCGACCAGGTGACTAACTGTCCGAGAACCAAACCTCTTATACTATTAAGATTTAAGATTGACAGTTGCGTTGTATGATACAAAAATATAGTCTTGAGCAGATACGGTCGTACAGAGGCGGGCACGCGAGCCAAAGAACCCTAGAACATAGTAAATCTTGATGTGTTGCGGAAAAAGTTACAATAATACTCGAAGCATCTTTTTTGGTAAAATTTGTTTTTAAAACACTCAACACTTTCAAACGCACTCAACTCTTCGCTCCGCTAGCAGAGTCACTACCAGTTAGGCTACCAAATATCATATCATAGACTACAACACCATGGTTTCAAAGCGAATAGCGATCCACGACTATCTCCTCGTAATAAATAAGGCCTGGAGCATAACTCTCTCATCTCACTGCATCAAGCGGATTGGTTAAGTATGTAGTCACCAACTTAAATGTTTACAGAGCTTATGAAACTTAAAAGCCTCCAACATGACCCAATAAACGCTGTCTATTAATAACAACGTGAACCACGAAGAAATTTACCACAAGCAGTCACTCATTCAACCACCGACGGCGCCTGTGGCCACATAACTCGGCCGATCACTTACGATTAACAAGCCGTCGGACTATAACCACAAGGATACAGATCCAGTCGAGGAATTACCATAATAATGAACTTAGGCCGGTTAACCCCAACACGGTACTGTTCGACGCCAGACATCCTATTAACAATCTATAATAGATACATACGACGTTTTCAAGTAACATGGCGTATGTAATCCGATTTCCCATAATCCCCGTTTAAAAACCAAACTCGTGTTTGACACAGGAAAACAAACAAGTTGTACTGTGAGGAAGATTAATAGGTTCTACAACTTTTTTCCCTTTCCCTGTTGTGCGTTCGTACTGTCTTAATTGTTTCATTATAGGGCCGATACAGGTTATTAAGATAAGATAATCTTGTCGTCGGGTCGAAAAAGGACGTTAACGGGGCGGGCTGTATTACTTTGTGTATTTATGATGACAGATCATTATTGAAACTTATAGACGTGTTAATATTTGATTTGAATTTATGTGATACTGGTTAGTTTCTGGGTACACGGGTCTAATGTCGACAAATGTTTTTCGTTTTTATCAAGCATTTATATTATTTGTTTAAACTCACACACTTGCTTTCCACGTGAAGCGAACTATGACAACTTGCGAATCCAGACACACAGATATTTGTATTTGTTTATGTTGGTTGTATTGGTGATACGTAAATGATAATACGGTCTCAATTAATATATTATTGTGTTTATGAATTATGCTTTTCTTTCTATGCCTTCTATTTCAATTAAAGTATTTAATCTAAGAAAGATACTACTTATATTTGCATAATATATATAACTACATAATATTACTAGTTATATATTATTAAAATGTAAGTATTTTTTTTATTTATTTATTTAAAATTATATTACAGTGTTACTGTAATAATATCATAAATTAAGAGAGTTAATATCGTTATACGTTAATATCAAAATTAGCTTATAATTCTTTAAATGGTGACCTTTTGTCAACCCTAGCAGAGCCGCGGTTGGAGGCGCACATTGATCATAGATCACAATGATATCTAATGATACGCCGCGATAGATAAAACGTAGCGCACAGCCTCCTGCGCTTCTTTTGGTTACACTGAGCGATGTCTACTGTTGGTTTTCGAATTCAATTAAGGTATTATTTTAACTACAATCGCCGTATATAGCCAATTCTCACTAGATAAGTGTCGTTGACATAGGCTTGCTAAGTTTCAAGAAGAAACGCATGTAAAAATACACGGGCCGCGATTACTGCTAAACGAATAATAAAAACGAGCAACATTGAACACTGTCGAAAGTTCAACGAAATAATCATACCCATCGTCAACGCAAAATTAATTACCTGGTAACTATTTTAATGCTACTTACAGGCAAACGAGCAGATTGCCAGCTGTTCTTAAATATCTCCGACGCGAACTAACCAACTCTCTAAGACTCGCTAAGACTGGGGTTCAGTCATAAGGCATGCCAACTTTTTTTTATCATATTTAAAGTTAAAACAGACGAACTAATATTACTATAACATATAAGTCACTGTGCAGCACGATCTTCTAAGCTTTTGTGTTGTTTAACATATAGAGAGAGTTCAAATTTTGTGAGTTATTATGCGGAGGGTAATCTCAGATTTTACCATTTAAAAGGAATATTATTCAGGATAGAAAAATGCTATATACCATGTATACATATTAGCTACAGTCGTCATTATATACACATTCGTTTTATACTAATTAGAGAGCAATATCGATTTTACACATAAATAATCTACTAAGATAATTATTTAACCTGAACAACGTCGTAGCGGGCCGTAAATAATTAATACAATAAACTTTCATATAATGTTTCATAAAAAGCATTCAAGTTCTGCAAGAAACTAATTTTAGCGCAAATTCTATCCTCGGTTCACTTCATATGAGCGAGATCGAGTCGAATAACCTGAGTAGTAAAAAATCACGCAACGGGATCCTCGTAACATCGGCGACCGGCTTTGTGTCCGAGATATCATAATTTACGCGTCCCATCCTCACCGCTTGGTAAATAAAATAAAAGTTGACTTTATTAGGATAAAATTGACGCATCCAATGAGTATAACATGTTTTTATTTGAAATATGTGATATATTAGTGCACCGTTCACATGCAACACATACTTTATTGGGTTAATTATTATCAAACACAAAAAAAAATCGCAAAGAAAAATATTATTTTATGTTGCTAAAATATTCTTATATATATTATAAGAAATTATATTATGGTTTTAAATGATACTCGTATTTTTGTTTATTTTTTCAATTTATGCTAAGCTTTATTTCCTTAAATAAATAATGAGTGATAATTACTGCAATTAGAATCATCTAAACAAGTTACGAGTAGATCAGTCTAGTGTTTACAAAAAACAAATACAAGATTAAGAAACAACACTAAAAAAATACAACTTTACGCGGGAAACCATAAAGTCCATAGACAACTAGGTGAACGCTAAAATAAGGCTGAGGGTATAATGCTGTACTATGTAGATTAAACCACAACGGTGTCTGTGGATTTCATATTCGATATTTAAACAGATACCGTCCCCAATACCGCGAAACCACAAATGTTAACTACCAGGTTACCGTTAACGGTACCATTACTATTGTGGTTGGTTATGAAGTATAATTGAAGTAAATGTTTGACAATATACTATCCCAGTTCTGAAATATTGTCCCTTCGTAATGGAGGACCTCAACGTCAACCGTAAATAATCAAAATTCAGACTGTTGTATCTCTTATGCTCGGCGTGCACCTTACTGGACAAGACACAGTATCAGTGGGGGATGTCTGTTTTTTTAAAGTTAAACATCCATGGTGAAATGATGGTAATCTTATGTATCTACCAGGTCATCACCGTCTATACCTTCTGAAGTAAGCTGTAAGTTTATTATTAAGTTTGTTATTGAAATACTTTATAATATTCGTCCTAAATTACACCTATTAGGTACCTAAACCTTCAAGTAGGTTTTCTCTATACATTTTCTGTTAGTATTCCAGACCCATTGCAAATTGATTAAGTTTACAATACTTACACTTGGAACGTTCAAATACATGGAAGCCATAACTTCCAACACGCGTAACTCATGGGTATTGATAGTAAAATGACAGCCGTAACGGAACAAGTCCGTTAGGTTAAAATTGCCGTAATCAAATTGCATTTGCAAAAGCGTGATATCTGCTTAGAGTGCATCGACCGCAACGGGATAAAAGTACGGAACTTGAACACGCTAGAACTTTTATATAGATGCGAATTTATCGAATGCCTACGAATAAACATTACCATTACACTCACTCACCATCATTACAACACATAATTGTGTCACTGCGAGGCTCACAATGAGGGGTTAAGGTCATACTCCGCCACATACACCTTTGAGAACATCATCATTCTTCTATAAAATATTAATTGTGATTATATACTTAGGAGTACATTAAAATTACTGATACATTTTATATTAGTAGGTACATTTTATTCTCTTCTAATTTATGCACACGCAGTTAATTTATGTCCTTTACGGAGATAGTATCTTATTGCATCGCATTGAATCTTATGAAATATTTAACTCTTGCTCAATATTAAGGTAATCATATATGATGAGAGATAATTATTTAATTTTTTTTTTTATGATAATAACCGACAAACGAGCAGACGAGCCACCTGATGATAAGTGGTCATCGTCGCCCATGGACATCAGCAAGACCAAAGGTATC
>DWPT01004269.1:0-13435 GCA_018251895.1 Agathymus mariae mariae
GATGTTCTTATTCCTCCCGGAGGAGTTTCACGTGGCTTAGGGATCATTATCTAACGATATAAAAAACACTAAATTACTATTAGTTTGTTGTACATTAAAACTGTGCTAAGTATATTCAAAATAAACATTCATAAAAAGTTAATTACAACACGAAAAGTATACACACCCATCCACTTTGTCTCTTCATTTATGAATAACATTATTTTTTATTTCCTCTTCTTTCTTATGATTTGATAGTTTCTGATGTTATGATGGTAGATTACATTCCGAGTTAGCCAAGTCGGCAAGTATCATTGCTGGTTGCTAAAGGTTGCCAGACTATCTCAAAAAAATTCAGATCGATTATTCAGTTCGAAAGTTAATAATAAAAAATAAATTATTATTATTTCAAAATCAGCAACATAGAAAAAGGAATTGTGCGCTGTTGTTTCGTTTATCTTTTTACGAGAAACTATTGAGATTTAGTAGAGTGTAGCCATTATATGAAATGCCGGGAAAATTAAAATTCCGACTATCTGGCAACGTTGTTGACAGAACTCAAAGCGTTACTTGGAACTTGTTTTTAATATTACAATAATAATGTCATAAATATGATTAGATATTTATAAACTCATCTAAATATGTCACGCGTGCAGCATATTTAATCTATTACGTTCTCGCTATATATATATATATATCCCATATAACATCTAGTTTCGAAAGTGGTCACGGGTCATTTGATGCCAATCGCAACCGTTATCTAAATTATTTGATTCTGGAATATGTATAATTGATGTGTTTGCATAACAATATATGGTTTAAAAAGATATTGTTTGGCAAACGTATAGGTACCGCATCTGGTTATTTTTATACAAGTAAATTGTTAAATACAACGTTGTATACCTCAAATTTATATATAATTGCATTCATCGTTATCTAAAAGTACTATGAACGCTCCTAGTACTTATTTAGTCCTATACAATAAAAACTAGCTTGTGTGCGCGTACTTACTTTTCTTAAACTAAAATATTCATATACGGGATTTATTTCAATTTGATAGGGAACATATATAATATATGATATTTATTCCATTTCAATGTATAAAATTACACAATTTAAATCGTTAACTTCTGTATTTATGTAGGCTCCTTAGAGAAGTGACGTCACTTCTGTTACTGTCAGCTATCTGAGCTGTCAATGTCGTCAAGCTGTCAATTTTCTGAAAACTAGTCAACAATTCATTAGAACGCGGTAGGTATTTTAGTACACTCCGACTACCTACATTATATTCTCTAATTATTACTATATACATCAATTTTCTTTCTTTCATTAACAGAACCGTATTAGTAACATATCGATTGCATTGAACTAGAATAAATGCATCTATTTATGAGCCATTAATATAACAATGCCAGGTCTTGAAATCGCAAATTTACAATCACAGGTATTTGTATATTACAACATTGCTCATCAGTAAGCAATTAATACACATTATTTTGTTGATAACACATACCAATCAACAACAAGTAGACACTCAACTTACTGAGTATTTTATTAAGACCAGAAATGACGTCCACTGCCAATATGCTATATAAAAATAATACCTAGAGTGCAATTTAAATGTTTTCAGTTCTTTTGCCGAGTAACAAACACACAATACTTTTCTATTCACAAGTTTCTTTAACACCAGGGATAATATATTGAAATTAAGAGACACTTCAAGCTGTTGTGATTCGCACAACACTGATCATCATAGTGATAACTATTGCTATATAGTACATTCAGTAACAAACTTTTAAAGATAATCTAGCTAACATTAAGACACTAGTCTTAATATTTTATCTGATTTCAGTTCTAAGTGTAATATAATAAATGCTTAGTCAACAAGATAACAGGAGCATAAATTATTACATAGACAACCATATCTCTGTTGGTAGTGACAGTTGTGAGATTGGGCCTGGGATTGATACCTGGTCATCAGACTTCTATGAGACTAAGGTTTATGGTAGGTGTGATTTTATGTTTGTGATGGCTCATTTATGTATGTTAAATGTTGTGTGGTGTGACAGTTTAAAGTAATACTAGTTAAAATTTGAATTCAGGCCGAGTCCATGATATGAAGTCAACTATGCAATGATATCCAATATATATTTCCCACTACTGTGATAACTTGCCTTTAGATCTAACTGTAAACTATGATTCAGAACATCTTAAGTTTCAAAAAGGTGATGAAGCCATGATACATTTTTGTGTTATAATTATATAAGTATATTGTTTCTCAAATTAAAAGCCCTTTTTGGATACTTCAAATGATGCGTTTTTTATATATCTAATTTGTCCCTCCTCCAAATCAATATTGTTGTTGAAGTATACATTATGTCATAGGGACAACAACACTACTACCTGCTATTATTATAAATGGTCTCAGGTTGTCAGAGCTTTTTTAACTTGGCTACTTTGAGTAAAAGTTCAAATTTTATTAGTAAATACAACAATTGGAAAATCTTCGAATGTTTAAGCTGCGAAAATGTGGAGTGTTAAAAACAGAATACTTCAAATATTTGTCTACGTTGAATTTGATAACATAAGAATAATAACAAAAATGATATACAACACTAAATTGTAAGTACAGATTACAAAGTTACATCACTATCTACGTGTTTTGTAAATCATTGGATCACACACTTTTACAGAAACTTACATAACATTATAGTAATGACACTAAGTGTTCACTATTTACTAGTTGGCTGGGCGCGCGATTAGGTCAGTACGAAAGAGGTCAGTGGGTGAGTCCTTGAGCAACTAAGAGTTGGCTTTGAGCTTCTCCAACTGATCCATGAACCATGGTCGACCAGTTGAGCGTTGTGTGAGGATGTCGCAACCTGTCTCTGTCACTAGCAGGGTTTGTTCGAACTGGAAAATATTTATTATTATCATAAATAAAAACACCTTAAATTTTGGGTGCAGGGGGCTCCGTTTATCCGTGAGTCTAAGTCTGTTCATGGTGCATCCAGCTGAACAACACACGAGGCTATGGCGAATGGTTCCTTGTGCTGGAAGTCGCTGATTTCTGTACCATCCAGTTGAATTTCAATATTTTACTCTAAAACCGACCATAAAACGTTTCATAGTAAGTAATAATGCAGGTCACACAATGTATTTTCGGTCAGCAACAGTCCGGTGATATCTTTGGTGTTACAGAAGTCTATGGGCCACGTTGACCACTCACCATCAGGTTGCTCGTCTGTTCTGGTTAAATAAAAAACCAAAATATGTGAAAATATATGTATCTGCACTTGCACTGTACTACAGCCTTTACACATTTCATTATATAAAGAGACTGAACGGGTCGACGGTAGAAACTTATTGTGACCATAACTATATGTATGTTTGTAGCCTTTTTACTTAAATTTAGCTCGACGCATTTATCATGGAACGACCACGTGGGCATAACATATTGTTGTTTGTGAGCGTCATTATTACTGATCTTAAAACAGTTACTTAGCATATTGCACTCTCTTATGTTCGGCACTTTTGAGTGCACAGATCTGCATCCACCGCGTCTCCCAATACACTTATTATAAAGCCACAGACCTGAGCAGACCGGGAGCCATCAGCTGTGACCGCGGTCCAATGGTCCGGCCACTGCTCGTCGCGCCATCCACCCTCATTGATCATTGGCTCGATAGTGAAACAGTGGCCCGGCTTCATCACGCCCACTGCCTTGTTTTCTGGAAACGTGATATTAAATAAACAATTACGTGATTTATATATGAATGGTTACAACGGAACTTTGTAGAATAACTTTTTCCGACTTAACCTGCCCTCCATGGATTGGATGGATTGAATTACTTTTACTTCAATGTGTATTGTTACAAAATTCGATACTAGATTTCCCTAATTGGTTCCCCTAATACACTTGATCTATACATTCATATTTGAAACTACAAAATACACTTACTTGCATAATGCGGTACATTGGGCGCAGTGTGGAACAATCTATGTATACCGTGACCACAGTACGAACGTACAACGCTGAAGCCATTGGCCTGTGCATGTTTCTGTATGACATTCCCTATTTCCCGATATTTCTCTCCTGGTTTCACAATATCTATGGCCTTCATAAGACACTCGTAAGTTACTTGAGTCAGTTTAATGCTGGACTCCGGCACGTTTCCCACAAAGAACGTCTCATTCAAATCACCATGAAAGCCCCTGTGGTACACTGTTACATCAACATTGCATAAATCACCATCCTAGAATAAATAGGGAATGTTATGATTGCTTTAAGATTTGTAGCTCACATGTTAATGACATTGCTGCTTGATTATTTTATTATTATAATCAAGTCCATGGCCCATAAGTAGTGAACCAACAGGACACAGGTGATGCGGGGATGTCATTATCTATCAAGAATGTTAAGGGGGTTATGAAATATATGGCTTGCTAATTAAATCTATATTCATGTTACTGTCAACATAAATAATTATAGATAATAATCCCACACCCCATCACCAATGTCCTATTGGGCCACTGCTTATGGGACTGATAAATATGCAGGTATATTTATCTGAATAGTTAATACATCATATACCTACAACCCATTATTAACTTGAAGTGCAATCCACACAACTGTATGTCACTACACTGGCAATTCCAATGTAAACAAGGAACAAATACATGAATTGTTCATTTCCAAAATACATCAAGTCAACTGCTATGTGTCAACTTTATTAAGGTTTCTTAATAACAGTAATATTTAAAAGAATTACACGATGTAATTGAGTGCTATGAGTTAAATGGTAATACATATTTAATAAAATAAATTGACTACCATGAGGTAATAACATACCTGCAAGGGACGTAAATCTGGGATACCATGGCAGATGACTTCATTGATTGATGTACAGCAACTATTGGGAAAGTTGTGATAGTTGAGCGGGCTGGGGTAACACTCTCGTTCTATGCAAGCTTCGTGTACCACACGATCTATTTCATCTGATGTCACTCCCACATCACATACTCTGAAACATATAGGAATAATATCTAAAGGCCTGATAACCATTGAGGTGGAAAGATTCTCTTTGTGAATCCTAGATTGCATTAAAAATTATTGTCAATATTTAGATATGATAACAATAATGGATACCTGACAAAGAATGCATTGTTACAAAACTCTACAAAACGATTACATTTTCTGCAATCAGTAAAGATTAAATAAAACATTTCATGATCAATTCTAGGAGGGTGGTAGCTAGCCCGGCAGATATAAAACCTCATCCATCCATTATTAGTAAGTAAAAAGTATGTGTTATAATTACTTATGTATCATATGCAGAAATGTTGAAAATTATAGATGACTATTATATAATTAATTGAACATTAACCTGTCCATTTACATTGTAGTATTCAGGGTGGCTTACAACAGATTTAATGTGAATGAAAAAATATCATAGTTTTTTTTACATAAAATAAGTTAATGCTTGACAACAATTCCACCTGATGGTAAGTTGTGGAGAAGTTCAGGATTTAGGATACATTTCTGAATATAGACAACCATTAATCAAAACAATATATTCTACAGTGTAAGATTAGTGCTCTTGTTATAGAATATTATTTTTTAGAATTACTGTTAGGATCTTTTTGCAACATTTTCTTCCATCTATGTCAGTAATTAAATTGGCATTACCTAACAATATTGTGCAGGTTTATTGTTGCAAAGTATTTTTACAAAACATTGATTATTTTGGTTAAAGTAAAATAAACATTTTAGAAGTGAACTTGAATCATAGCAATCTAGGAATCGTACAAGGATTTCAGTGTTCGTAGATCCATAGTTGCAAACGAACCAAGGATAAGGATTATGAAAATCAAAAAGCGATTACTTGGCAGCTTCATCAAGAACTTCTCTTCCTAACCGACAAGCAACCCTCATTCCTTCTATCTCCTCATCATCTAGAACTTTTATCTGTCCGGAACCTTTCGCAGCGTTCTCAGAAGCCGGAAATCCAGTGGGATGATCCGCATAATCTGGGCGACCAATGTGAGGCGGAACCGTACGTTTGGGCCCTGCCGGGTAAGGCCTCAACTTTCCCGTAAAGTTATACGCCGGCCATGGATTATACTCCACATTCAAACCATCTGTATTCTCACCCTCTAAAACAAAATCACGTTGACAACACTAAAATTATTTATGTAACAACACAATTCAACCATAATAACCTCAAAATTCGGCACTCACTCGCCAGCGAATGGATGATTTTATGGGTCTTCCATGACTTTTTGAAACAAGTCTGGTTGCAGAAAAATGAACCCTGTATTCCTAACTTTATACAGGTTGGACATTGTAACTGTGCTAGTGCTTTACATCCGGGCGTTTCACACATTCCAATCGTCGCCATTTTCAACATGATTTGCCAAATGTCATACAAAATCAAGATATGTCATGTGTCAAGGAGCCATCAATTAAAACTTTTTACAGATTATTCGCTGGAGATAGAACCTTAACGAAAAATATTGCACGAGAAAACAAAACACTCGTATCATTAATTTACAGATATTTTTTTTTAGAATTAAATACACATAATATATATAATACAAGTAATTAAACTAAATCGATTTCTTCTTAATTAGCAATTTTAATGCTCATCTGTCTATAATTATATTATGATTTACACTGATTGAATGAATATCTTTGAAAAACAACGTCGCAGTGACAAACTTGATGTTACTAATTATTGGACATGAGTATCTCCTTGCGTCAACTCAGTAACTCAGGCGCAGCTTGTTTTGCCGGCTCTTTGAGTTAACTCAACATTGCGCTGTAGTGCAGAACATGGAATGGATCGAGTAAGTTGTAAAGTTGTAATGTGTCGCGCTATCTTTACCATACGCTAGCAGCATTTTAGCGGAAGCAGCGCATGTATTGGTTCGGCGAGTAAGTGACTAAAATAATGAATAAGCCCGATCAGCTCAATGGTGTTTCGACTCATTGATTGGATTGAATTGAGTTATCCTGATGTGTTGTTTTATGATTTACGACCAATAACACCACGAAAAGTGAGCTCTTGTTTATTTACTGCTGTACAATGCACTAACACAGTTGACGCAATTGCGCGGTGCAGCGCAGTGTTAATCATCTCTAACGACTATTGTAATACACAAGCCGCGACCACCAAAATAATGCCAACGAATATGTCACCTTCACCATTCATTATGGGTTATGCTTATACGAATGTAATTTTTATTATGTACCCAATTAGAAAATACACTAATGTATTCATTTTTGTATTGTAATGTATAAAAAAAAATTCATGACGATCGTACCATAGAGTATAAAGATTTATATTCTTGATGGCATAGAATTTTTACCGTATTTATACTTTATATCATATATATCAAATTTCATATTTGTTTTATGACTCAAGTGACATCAATCTGACCATTTTGAAAATTTGACCGTCTGTATGTCCCGTTACAATTCAAGACGGGCTTAACCGCTCATAATGAAAATTGCTATGTAGTGAGAACACGTGATTTCCAGATCTATATAAAATATAAATAATAAAATGTTGAGTTATCATGTATATTTATAATTTATTGTTCAACCCGAACGAAGACGAAGTGGACCACCAGTTCATAAAGTTAAGCATATATAGAAAATCTTGTCTTTAGTTTCACCACGCCGGATAAATAATTGTTTCGTTTATGGATATTTCGGTTTGAGAAGCGCCGAGAGTGGTCTGATTGATTGGAAGTAATCGAATCAATTCGAAAGGGATGAACAAATCGAGTATATTCATACAGTTCATTGTACATCAGAAGATATAACTTATTATTAAGATATAACTTCCCATACAGCTTTCCCATACACCAGAATAAACCGATGCGATTGCGTCGCGTATGTGCATTTATTCGTCTGAAGTCAAACTGACGCCGATTTGCGTGTACAATTTTACTATAGATAGTAGTAGACTACTGTAGGTACTAATATTGAAAAAACATTTTACATAATTGATATTAATATTCTACCTTCTTTTAATACTCGGTATCGTCAAAAGTAATAGAATTAATTTTGTTTGGTGAAAGATTTTTAATGATGTTCAAACAAAATTATTCTTAAAGAGATTGTGTATTAATGATATTATGTAACTTACCTGTTTCTACCAAGTTTAATATAATGTTAGTAAATGGTATTTGTAATTCAAACATTCTTGATAGCCCTGAATGTATCTCTGCAAAATGATAAAATGACACGTAGGCTTTACCCAATAATAATAAACAAACAATGTAATTCTATATTATTAGGTTGTTACTTCAGCAGGTACGAATCTTTGTTACCATATATTTTTATTACCTTATCATAAAAATATAATTATAGTCTAACTTGATGGACTTATAAGTATTCATGTAATATTCAACAGAAGAAAAACATATAGATCCACTTAACCCATGTGTAAATTTGCATTTGCACTATTCATATGAAGTATTAGTATAAGTTTTTAGTTTACAATCCACTAAATGGAGCATCTCATTTATGGTAACGCTAAAGATTGTAATAATTACTTACAGAATAAAAATTCATAATGGTTATAAGGTTGTAAAGATATAACTTTTTTGACATGTGAAACACACTATCGCAAAAAATCCTACCAAGAAAAGATCTCAGAAGTGGTTAGAAAGTACAGAAACTGTTTTTACTCGGTTACCGAATACTATTCATGATGTATATGAAGCTTTCTTACAAAAAATATTTATATCCATTTTATAGTAAATCTTCTAGTAAATATGTAAATCTTGAAATGTATCACACGAGCTTTGCATTTACAAAATGCGGAATTTTTGTCAGCTCAGATGGTATTTTATTACAAATATATATAATGGAGTATCAGAATAATTCCATTATACTATACTACTTACAACAATAGAGAGTTTTAATAATAATAAAAAAAAAAAACTTACTGATGCCGGCAAGAACGCGTAGTTTATAAAGCCAGCCGTCAGGTAGATCAAGAGAACGAATCACTCCGTTCCTAGTACGAGTGTATAAGAAGTTCAAAGCACACAACAATTCAGTTCCACTCATAACATTTTTTACAGCAAAGAAACCTAAATCAGATACGAAATATTTATCAACGAAACGAAAAATTTGCTCTGTAATATATTTGCGTGTTGAGACGTAAAGCTTCAAATCAGCTGTATCGAGATTGACGTTAGGTTTGATTTTAATGCGTGTTCTATTTTCGTTCCGTTTATTTTCCACCAGCTGTGTCGAGCAAATCATAACAATTTTTATAGACGTCGATTTGCTACTATTTCCTCTGTCTACCGCTCAAGAACAACCTGTGCAATACAAAATAATTGATTTGATTTATTGTAATAAAACTAAATTATTGGTATAAAATAACAAAACATTTCTTTAAAGTAAACAACAGATCAAATTAGAATTTATTAGGTTGAAATTTAATATAATTATGATTAAATTTCAAAATACTATTAAGTGTGGAGATAATATTTTAGGCAGTATTCATGTTTTGTCACTATAACTTAACGTTGGGTTTTATTAAATTATAAAGCTCGCTCACCCTTAAAATCTTATTCGTTATATTTGCTACAGCAAAATAACTGTGCATAATGTTTTTTTTTGTATTGGTTTTATCGTAAGCGATAATTTGCAGGGCACACTGAGAAGTTCCAAAGTTTTTTGTACCTGGTCAACAAGAAATCCACATATCTACTATCGACAACACCGAAGTAGTTTTACATAGTATTCCATCAGCCAAACGTACTGTCCAGAAATACTTAAAGACAAAACATTTTTTTACGCTATCGGTCATCAGTGAGCGGGGCTTTTTGTACACAATTCTATCATTGAGATACTTGTAATTGTTAGTACGGGTATCATCGATAGCCAATTGGTGATTGACGACGAGCCGGCCACAGGACATCGATATCCATGTAAGTAGAAACATCAGATATACTGACAGCCAAAACTGAAACAATGAGCTCGCTTCTTGACTGAAAGCGCATCCACTGCACGGATAATTTAACTTAACCAGCCAAGCAGGCGAAAAAACCTCTATCGGATTATTGTTGGATAATCTTCAATGGAGTTGATTCTGTGTTGTTGTTTAGTTTGTAACAATCTGTTAGTATCTAGGAACTATGACTGCGGAAAAAATGAAAATTTAACAATTCAGGCTACATAAAACATGTACTCATCGTATTTACTATCGTAGTACGCAACCCAGATTTAGATCTTTGATTTAATTCATTACTGGAACCCCACGGCATGGATTCCTCATAACGAACGAAGCTTAGCGCGTAAGCTGCTGCTTCAGTACGCAACGGAGGATGGGTTGGCTAATCCATGAGTCGGAATGCCCCTTGAAATTTTTCAATGTCGTCGTACCTATTTACCTTTATCACGAGCCATCAGATTCTGAATGCTTAGGGTTGCTAAAATTGTCCGAACCTACTTCCGACCAGTAAAAGCGGCTCCATTCACCTAGGAGAGTTCGAGGTATCTGCCCTGTTCGTGGTGCATCCTGCTCCACAACCGATGAAACTTTGACACAAGGCACTGTAATCTCTGCACCACCCTGTTTAAACCCGATGATATTCTTGCTTCGTGGTAGGATTCCTTACCAGTCTGTATGGCCATAGCGCTTCTTCTAGGATCAATATTATAATGTTTTTACGTCTTTTAATTGTAGTGTCAGAGAGCCAGGAATACCTTAGTTGACTTGTTGTACCTGGTGTTGACGCGTCGATGCCTTTGGTCTGATGGTTATTTTTTTTATGCCTTAGGCATGCAAACGAGCAGACGGGTTACCTGATGGTAAGTGTTCACCGCCACCCATGGACATTAGCAACACCGGGGGCATCACCAATGCGTTGCCGGCCTAGAAGGAAGCGATAGACCTGCTTCTTGAAGGACCCCATGTCCACATTGACGACTTCTAAACTTTAACACACTCACACTCCCACCCTAAAATTCTATGAGTTGCGAATGACGAGGGCATACACAACTATGACATCAGTTACAACCACGGCCTAAGAACAAACATATACCTCTCATATCAATGATATATTTCTAAGTTGATACAGCTTATAGGCAAGGGTTACTATGGTATAGATGAATATATAAATGACAAGGACGCCTGGAAATAACAGTGTCGAAACCAGTTCCGCACAGGTTTTAACTTTTATAATCGCCATGTTGTTTAAAAAATGTGCTGAGGAATTTCTTTAGCCGTTTCTTCTCCTCAATGTTAAAGCACCCTTTCGAAACGGTAGAAGAAGCAAAAAATTACTTGCATCAGTGTATTTACAGAATACCTACATGATTAAATGATTTTGAATTTGAATTGATGAACCCGGGACCCCACGAAGGCAGGGTCACTGGGTCACTACAAACTGAGTTACGGGATCGTATAAATATAGTATATTGTACTCGCACGTATATACAGGCTGTGCTGCGAACATTATCTGACAGATCTTAACGATTTGTAAGTCTTAAGAGAAAAATGTGCTGCTCGTCAAAATAAGGATCGAGTTTATTTATAGTCCTGTCCTGTGTAATCCCGGTCATTTTGCGTAGACTCCGACACTCCTAATACCGAGTCTTGGCTCGTTTGTTCAGTCTGTTAATTGCAAGGATTATCCGTCCCAGACAATGCCGGGTTCAATGACATTTGTGTAACGGCGCGCCATGAACTGTAATAAAAAGTTGGTACCTACTTATTATAAGTAAAAAACTAAATTAAGTCGCGTGGGAGTTACATAAAAAATACTTTTTTATTGTTAGCTAGTTGATCCCTGGCTCAGTTTGCAACAACTTTTTTTTTTTAATAAAATTACGATAACTTTCTTTGGCTCCAATTTCTAATTTAAATAATTGAAAGACTTAATATTTGAGGTATTTTGTAAATACACTAATGCAGGTAATTTATTGCTATTACTAACGTTTTGAAAAGGTCCTATAGCATGGAGGAGAAGCAACTGTGAATGTAACTCCTCAGTCCATCTTCTAAATCAACATGATTAATACAAGTACAATATAAATTTAACTTGCATGGAATCGATTGCGGCACTACTATGTCCAAGCGTCCTTGTCATTTACATAACCATCTTTACGACAATATTTGTGTAAGGGGTTCCATCCCCTCCTGAGTCCAAGCCAACTTTGACCAGCGAAGTGTCCAAGAGTCAGTAATAATGCAGGTCTTCAGTTTACTTTTCGGTTGGCAACGCTTCGGTGATGCCTTTTTATTCACTGAAGTCTATGGGTGACCACATACCATTAGGTGGCATGTCTGCTCGTTTGTCAACTAGTTACATACAAAAAAAACAAGAATCTATTTTGAATATTTATTGTAAAATCTAAAACCAAGCCCTATAAAAGAACTTTGCACCTTTTGAAGGCTTTGTATCATATCTTTGTGTTTATTTGTACATATTGACAAAAACTTTAAATATTGTTCTGTTTTTGAAGCAAGGTTACATCACGAGCACTCGGGAAGGACTCAAAATCTACTAATTTATTATACTATCAATATTTTTTATTATTTCAAAGCTTATTTCATTTCACATTTCAAGCCTGATCAATTCGATTAATACGTACGTCTGTATAAAATACGTACATGCGTGAAATGATGTTTCCTTTATACGTTCGTGCAAGCGGTTATATGAAATACCTAACATCTCTAATCCGTTTCCTCGATCAGGCTTTCCTATTACCGATTGCCGTCTGGCCGCTGCCGACCGGAAGGTCGCCTTTCCAAACTCACTAAGCTGAAGTAATTGGGCGACAATCTACATAAGTTAATCTGCTACCAATTTATGTTACATATCTGTTGACGTGCGACAAATTAAGCAATCGATTATATATATATAAATAACTGGTAATATGTCTATTACTTAAACACACGATGTTTAAAATTAGAGTCTGTGGTAATATTCAGTATACGTCCGAGAATAAATATTATATTATCGATTACAAAAATATCTACTCAGGGCGGGCATCGAATTTGGTATCATCTATCATCAGGTCAATAACAACCAAGTTAAGAACCGTCGGTTTTTGTAAGGTTCAATGTGATTTAACAGTTTTTACTTTTTAACTAAATTTTAAATTTGGCCGTATTGGGGCGGCCCAGTTTACTCCAATTCCATTGGAGAACAGCGTGTTGTATGGGGTGATAAAACCCAGCCTGCTGGGTGGTAGGGCTTCGCGTAAGAATTATATTATTAGTATTATTATTAAGTCATTATTATTATTATTATTGGTAGTATGTATTATTTTTTCGTGAAGCCTGCCTAGCTAGCAACGCCAAACGGACTCGTCGTGTTGCGGCTGGGGGGCTGAGAGCCAGTACTTTCTTTTTTACCTTCTCATTTCCTGACTGACAACATATCAGAGATATCTATGGTTCACCTAATGTTTATTAACTAT